>JAQQSK010002802.1:0-121444 GCA_028658325.1 Potorous gilbertii | reverse complement strand
GAAGCTTGGAATCATTTTTTCACCAAGAAAATAACCTTCTATGGTCTTAGTTTTTTTCCCTTTTCTGGGCATTTTCCCAGCCAGTTACTTGACTTCTGAGAGTCCTCTCCACCCCTGGCCTAGATCTGCCCAGCTAATGCTTGGGGTCTGAGATTCAAATGCTGCTCCCCAGCCTCAGGGCTTTTGGCGGCAGGCCTGGCTGATATTCAATGGGAGCTTATCTGCTGGTGCTCAGGTGGGGGCAGGGCCACCCCCCAGGCTCAGTTCCCTCAGGGGGTTTATGCAGAGACCTTCTGTAATGGAGCTGCTGTTGAGCTTCTGCCTGCTTCGGGAGCTTCTGCTTCTGCTGCTGCCTCTGCCGCTGCCTCCTGAGGGGTTCTGAGTCCCGGAGACACCCCGCTCCCCTCTCAGCCCGTCTCTCTTACTGACTTGTGCGTCTGTGGGTGGAGGGACCTTCGTGGCCGCTGGAGATTTCGTCCCTGATGCCTGCTCAGATCTGCTCTCTCCTCTCAGCGCCGCATGGGCAGGGCAGGAGAAGGCTCTGCTCCCGTCTGGTGCGCGATGGACCTTTGGAGTCAGTTTTTCAGGGCTCTCTGGAACAGAAATCTCCTTCACTGTGTTGCTGTGCGGCCTCCACTGTTCCGGAATTTGTTGGGAGTTCTTTTTAGAGGAAATCCATGAGCTGTGGGTTTGGAGCTACCAAATGTGAGTCTTTCTACTCCACCATCTTGGCTCCGCCCTGTGAGAAGTATCAAAGTAAGTGAGGGACACCAGGAGCAAGCTGGGTGTGTGGGGTAAATTGGTGGCCACTTACAGAATAAGGTAATGGTGTTTTCATTCACAAGGCAAGAGGCTAAAGAGTAAATAAGTAGCGTACATTTTATTTCCCCAATGGAAGACCATCTAAGTTATAACATAGCTTAGTCGAGCGCTTTTTAAACTGTGGGTTGTGATCCCATATGGGATCATGAAAAATTTGGCAACAGTAAAAGGTTTCTGAATGCACAATGACCAAAAATTAATTTGAAATCAGAGGTGTAATGAATCTGAGGTGTTTCTGGCAGCATTTGCCTGTGTTGCATGAGCAACTTCACTGCAGCCTTGATTTTGAACACAAAGCATGCGCACTTTTCACTGTACGTGCCTTCAGGCCACATAGCACAGAATGGGGCTGGAATGCAAAAAAAGGGGTGCTAGTGGAAAAAGTTTAAGAAGCCCTGGACTAGACCCTGAAAAGTCTTCTCTGAGGGCTGCTCACAGTCTGAGATTTGTCACTTATTTTCATATAATACACATTTTGGCATCCTGTGCTGGGTTTTTTGGGTTTTTTGTTTTTGACCTATTTTGTGGATATTCATGACATCTCAGTTGGAAAGAAAGGGAAAGAGAAGTTGAAGGAAAATTTTAACATGGAATTAAATAGGATAGTACCAGGCTATTTTGGTCAGAAGTTATGTTATTTTTGTTTGAGAGATAAAAAGGAATGATGTTGTCCAGGAGAAAAAAGGATGGATATGGTGTCTGTAGGCTTGAATTCGACTCCTTGATTCAGCTACCTGTGTGCCCTTGGGAAAGTCAGTTTCTCTGGGTCTCAGTTTCTTTATCTGAAGGTGTTGGACTCTATAGCCTCCAGTTAGTGAAAGGGTTTTTTGGGGGGCAAGGAGGAGGTTAAGTGATTTTTTCTCATTTACAAAGCAGGGTAAGAGAGAAGAGGCAATGCCCTAAGTGACTGTCAGAAAACATCAGTTTTTCATCTTGCCTGCCTATGTGGATCTGGTTTCCTGTCCTTGATCCTAAATTATTTTATCCTGTCAGGAGACAGCTGGTTTGGCAGAGCCCTTCACTACTCAGCAGAGCACCCTAGGGGGGGATGGGGCAGGGGGCAAGGGGGAGGAAGCCCTTGAAGACCAGGCAGCCCCATCTTCAATGAGCCTGCCTCTGGGTTAGCAGTGGCAGCAAGAGGTCCTGTCGGGGGTTAAAAAAGGGGGGGGCTGGGCAGCCTGGGTTGGCAACTTTCCAACAAGAGCTGTTCACAGGCTTGTTCTCAGAATGCCTTGTTCCAGAGGGTCTAACTGGGAATGAAATGAATTGTGTTTTTAAAAAATTCAACCTCAAAGAGGTCCTTTTATGGGCAGACCCATGCCTGTCATTTTTATTTGATCCTACTTGAGAAACTGACCTCTCTGCCCCTAACCAGGCAGCAGGTGGCATCCTTAGAAAGGGTGAGGCTTTCTGAAATGCCCCACCCCTGGGGCTTCAAACAGAACCTCAGGCTAGTGGGGTACAAGTAGAGCTTTTGGACTCCCCCCTCCTCACAACTCTGCCTTGGAAAACGCAACAAATTTTGAGTAATTCTTGGCCTTCTCCCTCTGAGTCTAAGCCTTGTGCTGAAGTGTTCAGGACTAGCTGAGTCTTGCCTGCTTCCAGTGGCAAGCCAGAGAGCAGTGAATATAAATGCCCTTTGAAAGAAACTCTTCAAGCTGTCATCCAAAAATATCCTATTTCCTTCTGCCTGTTAGCTGAGTCGTACTCTTCTTCCTTGGACTCCAAGAGTGTGACCTGAAGCTTTGGGACAAATCCTGGCTTTCAACACTGACTGACAGGATTGAATTTGGACTTCACAGGGGCAGTTCTTCCAGTTGTTCAGTAGGTAAAGGGACTTCATTTAATAGCACAGTGCCTGAGATTGGCAGTTAGGTGTTTTAAAGATGATATATTTTGTACATCTCAAAGAAGGAGCAGGAATTAATGTAGGAAAAAAATAAATGGATTGGGACTCTGAATCCTTTGTTTATTCATGTACTGCCTTTCATGAATACCTCAATAGGCACTTTACATAAAATATAATTACAGCAATCACTCCACTGAGTATTCAGGAAATAGAAATGTCTTCAGATACAACTCCAATGCCAGCAACTCCAGAAACATGATCAGTCTTGGAAAGGGGTAACAGACATAGGACTGTCTAAGTGTATGCCCACAGACTTGGATCCATTTAGTAAAAATGGCCTTAGGAGAAAGATTATAGATTCAGAGCTAGAAGGGACTTCGGAGGTTAATGGATCCAAACCTTCACTTTACATGCTAAGACATTAAGTGACAGGTCCAGGGTTATCCATCAAGTATCAAAGTTGGGATTGATTCACATTCTCTGGAGCCAAATGCCATACTCTTCCCCCTGCACCATTTGGGCACTGCTGATTTCAGATAGCCTAACGCTGCCCACCATAGCTAGAAATTATGATCATTTGGAATAACACTCACCGTCTTTCAAAATTAAATTATAAGTTTATTTGGACTTTTATTACTCTAAAAAAGTCTGATTTTTTCTGCATTCTCTTTGTTCTCAGTGCTACATTTACAGAGGTTTCATCATTCACCTTTTTAGGTATTTAGGTATTAGGATTAGAGGAGTAAACATAGAAAGTTACAAACTTTCATACCTAACACTTTATAAATTCATGATACCAGTCTTTACACAGATACTAAACAGCATAGTAACCATCAGGAAAAATAGCAAATAACTTTATTCTTCTCCAATGTCAAGATAATCTAACTGACCAACTAATAATGAGATAATGGAAAAGTGTGAAGACTCTCCATAGATTCCTGAATCAAAAAGAATAGAGCTGAGGACCCCAACAGATAACGCTTCTAACAGAATAAAGTACCCCAGAAATAAGTCCAGGTGTAGCCCCAGAAGCCCGGTAAATGACAAGTCACTGTATAAAATCACCAATTAATAATAACAAATACCCACAAACCTTTGTTATTGTTGTAAAATAACTTTTCAGTCATGTCTAACTGTGACCCTTTTTGGTTTTTTTGGCAAAGATACTGGAGGGGTTTGCCATTTCTTTCTTCAGCTCATTTCACAGGTGAGGAAACCAAGGCAAACAAGGTTAAGTGGCTTGCCCAAGGTCACGTAGCTAGTAAACCTCTGAGGCCAGATTTGAACTAAGGAAGGTGAATGTCAGGCCTCCCATTCTATCCACTGCACCACTTAACTGTCCACAAACCTTAGGGAGTTTTAAACTATCTCTCAAGAGTGGTCACCTTTAATTTCCTGTAGTAATCTTAGAAAAGATGCTAGTGATGATCAATCATCTCAATCTGTATATTAACAAGTAAATGCTCTTCTAGATATGATGTGGGTTGATTATATCATTTGTTTTCTGTATTTACTCACACTGAAAGATAGGAATCACCTGAATTCCTATTTTTCATTTTATGCTTTTATCATGTCCTTTGTAAATACCTTTTCCTAGATGGAATACTTAATGTCTGCAATAGTCCGAGGTTGGGGGAATAGGTTCCAGTCCCAGTTTGTCTTTATTTCCATTTACTTGTTCATTCATTTATCTGTCCTTTATTTAGTTCTCAGAGGACGTAAAATACTGAAATAGCTGTGCCAATGAGGAAGTATATGACAGAAAATGTCATCTGGCTTAGGAAAATATGTTGAAGTACTATTCCCCATTAAGATTGTGTATTTAATATTTTTAAAAGCAAATATTTAATACTGATTATTTAATCAATTATTTAATTAATTTAAATATTTTAATTAATATCTAATACTGAATATTTAATAAGAGGGCAGTATGATGTAGGGGAAAGGGCGCTGAATCAGTATTATGGTTTTAAGACCCAATTCTCCAGCTTCTAGCTGTGTCCTTGAGTTTATCATCACTTAAGCTCTCTGAATCTAGGAAAAACGGGGGTGATAATACCTGAGATACCTATTTCATAGGACTGTGATCAGAAGGTAATAGTTGTGACATCCTTTGAAAGAGTAACATAATATTTGAATGTCAGTATTCATATTTGGCTTTTCGAGATATGGCAGTAAGAAAAATATAAGACCCAGGCACTATAGATTTGTGAGATAGTCCGGAGTTCTTTTTGCACCTTTACCACTAGGAAAGCATGCTGTTAGGCAAGTAAAAGGTGCAGGACAATTGGGTTTAGAGTGGGCTCAAATCTTGATCTACCACGTAGTACTTGCATAACTTTGGGCAAGTCACTTTACTCCTTTGGGCCTTAGTTTCCCAACCTGAAAAATTGAGTTCAATTAAATGTTCTCTATGTCCCCTTCAAGCTCTAAAGTGATGATTCTAAATCACTTATCTCTCAGGATTTTAGTTTCTTCATTTACAAAATGGGATGTGGCAGTAGGAGAGGACAAACTAGACCTGCATTTCTTAATTTGGGGGAGATTGTAAAAGCAAGCACCCCAACATACATAGGAGGGTCTGCTGTATAGACTCTTAAAGGAAACCAGCTTTTGAGAGGTGAACAATCACTTTAATCAAGAACATGTATCATTTACTTAGTTCAGGGGAAAAAGTCAGCACCCTAAACTTTAGAGAAAATACAGAGAAACAAAGATCAACCAACAGACAGGGCTTCCAACTATCTGACTGGAAGCAATACATACATCACAGATCAATGGACAGATAACTGTCTGACCATATATATCTAATTACCAGATAGAGAAGCACCAACATCTGGGTTTTCAAAACTCAGGGCTCCTTAGCAGCTGCCCAGCGTCTGTTCTGGTCAAACACTTCCAATGAGTAAACCCCAAGGTAAAACCTCACCTCAGAGTATTTATACATTTTTCAGAGCCAGAGGGCATCACAACTCTTGAGAACTTGTGCATTAGAAATTAACAAAAGGTGTGGGCCTCCCCTAATCAAGCTTTCTTTAATGGACAGTCCCATTCATGGTTGGGGAAGGTCTTTAACCCTCTGATTAGCATTAGAAATATATATGTATATGGGGCCAGGTTGAGTAGTAGGTGCTCAATCAATACTTGCTCAATAGCATTGTTGTGTTTGTCCTTTGTTTTCAAAGAGGACCATGACATCAGAGAAATGATGACATGACGTGCAGTTGACTTTGATTTGAGTGAGGAAGGGCTGTGCAAGGTCACTAGTCTCACTTTCTTTTCCAGAGCCATCTGGGCCCAGTGACCAGATACTTATTAGGATGACTGGAGATGGCTCAGGATGGAGTGGGAGACCCTGGCCCTTTTAGTCTAAGGTCTTTTCAGGTTCTCATTTAGAGTGAGGTAAGGCCCATTCAGTGAAATTCTCTTTAAGAAATGAGTCAAGCAATGGCCTCTTTAATCAGAAAAAAAATCAAGTTGGGAGGTCAAGACCCTCATGGTTGCTATTCCAAAGAGAAACAGTTACTATTAACATTCACTCTAAGCCCATAGGGCCCAAACTTTAATGAGCTTGGGCAGGAACCTATTGTGGGATTTGCAATCATATGTATCATTGGTGTTATTTCAATTGAATTAAAGCTATTGAAAATAGATTCATTCAGTAACAACTTAGGTTTATTTGAAGCCTTTTATCCTTGGGCTTTCCACAATCTTTTAAAGACCTTAAAATACAGCTATGCCAGGTATATCCCATAGCTATAACTAGGATAGGGAGGCTGGGATTTTTCTTTGAACATCAGCATTTAAAAAGGGTTAAAAATACTCAAGTATTTCAGAAGGTAGAGAGCAAGTCTTCTAATAGCTAGTTAACAAGAACATTTAGTTAGAATGTGAAGTGATGTTTCCTTGTCCCTACACAGCCCTGCTCTCTTTTCGTCAATTGAATTTGCTTTAAAAAGTTTATTTCAGGGCACACATTTCCTGCCCCTTGCCCCAGGTGCAAAAATTGCTAGTTAAGAGTCTGGGTGGAACCCATCAGCTTTTGGTTTGATTCTTATGGCTTTTGTGGCTCTTGTCGCCCCACTTCTGGTTTCAGCCTAGTTTTTAGTGGGGAGACACCCACCGCAGCAAAACCACTGCTAAAGTTGACCATAATAGAACTACTAGTCAGCAGTCTTGGCCTAAGAATTTAGGCTTGAATAAGTGAAACATTCAGTTACACTGTCCACAGTGGTTTAGAATTTTTCCCACATCTTCTCCCTGATTCTCCAAAGCCAGCTCAAATGCCCCTTCCTCCAGAAAGCCTTTCCTGATTTATCACACACACACCCCACCAGCCCTAAATGGCTCCATACTAGCATAGTACTTCATACCTCTGAAAGGATCCACAATTTGGAGCTGAGTGACCTTAATTAGAGGTCACCTAGTACTTCCTTGAAGAAGCTGAGGTCTAGAAAAATCATACCTTACGTGAGGCCACATAGGTGGTAAGTGACAGAGACAGCTCTTGAGCCCACAGCCTCTAGATTTTACATCTAGTACTCTGTCCATTGCCCCAGGTTGTTACTCTTATTATATCTTATATTATTATATCTTCACATTATATCTTACAGTAATTTTAAACGTACTTCTATCCCTTGAGCTAGAGTATAAAGGAGGTAAAGATTGGGTCTTATTTTTCTTTTGAGCATTGCTTGTCCTTGGCATTTAAGAGATACTTGTTGAATCGTACTGAATTTAACTAAACACCCATCATATACACCTTAGTGTGCCGTATACAACAAAGGTTTTACAGAGCAATAGCTAACATTTATATAACACTTACTACTTATAAAGTACTTCACAGTGACTATCTCACTTGATCCTCACAACTACCCTGGGAGGAAGGTATTATTATTATACCTATTTTACAGATAAGGAAACTGAGGCAAACAGAGGTTAAATGACTTACCCAGGATCACATAGCTAGAAAGTACTCTGAGATTGTATTTGAAATCAGGTCTTTCTGACTCCCAGCCCAGCACTTTGTCTGCTATACCATCTTTTCATAATTCTGCATATTTTAATTCATAAGAATTTCCCTGCAAATACTTTAGTACTTTCATTTGTACATCTCTATTATCCCCAACACCCATCAAATCCAATTCTCTTTCTGTGGCTTTTATAACAGTCTTCTGGACACTATTTCTATTAGACATTCCAGACAGGATCTCAACTCTCTTTTTCCCCCAAGACCAAGTACTCCTAGATGTCTAAAGTGTAGTGCAACATAGTAGCTATAATTTTCTCACATATTTTTCTTTTTCATAGTAATACTATGGAGAATTTTCAACCCTTTAAACATTTATGCACCTTAAAAAAATCTCACGTAGCTTAGCTGAAAAGTATGTGCTCCTCCTGCCTTGTAGAAGTCATTCTGGTTAAGCCAGAGACTTATAAGACCAAGATTATGTGGTTTAAAGCTAGAAGGTACTTCTAGCCTAGAGATTCTCAAAACATGATCTGGGGACCACTGGAGGTTCCTGAGATACCTTTAGGTGTGGTGGACAGGTTGCCAGGCCTGTAGCCAGGTAGACATCTTCCTGAGTTCAAATCTAGTCTCAAACACTTACTACCTGTTTGACATATCACTTAATCCTATTCATCTCAGTTTCCTCATCTGTACAATGAGCTGGAGAAGAAAATGGCAAGACACGACAGAATCTTTACCAAGAAAACCCCAAATGGGGTCACAGAGAGTTGGAGACAACCGAACAACTTAAACAAAAGTTGTGTTGTTTTTTTTAAGGAAGGGAAGCTGGCTCCAAAAGTTTAAAAGTCTTTGTTACTGCTGCTGAGGGTGTCTATGCACACCTATGTTCACAAGTACACATATTTTATATATGTGTGTGTATGTGTATACATAGGTGTGTACATATATATATATATATATATATATATATATATACAATATGTGTATTGTATATATGTATATGTTGTATGCGTATATATATGCATGTGTATATATATATATATACACACATGTTCTATATGACCATGTTTATATGTGATTTAATAGGAGATGGATAATTACATAGCTCTTGGACTTGGCTTTTTTGGTGACATTTATTTTCATAGCAGTTCCAAAGAATGGTGGGTCCTCAAAGAGATGATAAGAAATTAGGCCCATGCAACTCTTGGGGTTTCGGGGGCAGAGCTCCTATGGCACAGGATCTCCAATTGGAAATTAAACAGAGAGCTAAGTAGTTTCCCACAGAGAAAAAACAGAGTTTAAAAGAGAAGTAAATTTGAAAGCATTAGCTAGCTAGAAGTAGCCCTACTCAGTATTCTAGAAACTGTGGTGCCTTTAGTCAAGGAGTCTCCTGAAGAGAAGTTCCCCTAGCTAAGGCTCTGAGAAACAGATAGACCATTGCTCAAGTAAAAAAAGGAGGAAAAGTTTTATTTTTTCTCTCTAGGAAGCTTTATTTCCCTTGTTTGATGACTGGTCATGTTTGAGTTTTTGCTTTTCTCTTTTTGGGCAATCAGGGTTAAGTGACTTGCCCAGGGTCACACAGTTAGTAACTGTCTGAGGCAAGATTTCAATCACATCCTTCTGACTTCAGGGTCAGTGCTTTATGAGTTTTTGCTTTTCTAAAAGAACTTTTAAAAAATCCTATGGAATTCTAACTAAAAGAATAAAATCAGAGCCCACTCATCCGTCTTCCTCCCAAAAGTTAAAGCAGGAAAATGAAAACAAAGAAAAGATCCACCATTCTAATTCCAGGGAAGACACACTTTTGCAGCAACCACTGTTGAGTGAAGCAGTATTGAATAATAACCATGTGAGACCAAAAGGGAGCAGTGTCTGGAAGAGACCATGTAGAGGGGTAGAGTCAAGATGGTAAAGTAAAAGCGGAGATTTGCTAGAGCTCTCACCTCAAACTCAGCCAAATACTGGTAAAAAATGACTCAGAACAAATTCTGGAGCTGCAGAATCCACAGAATGAGGGAATGAATCAAACCTCCAACCCAAGACAGCCTGGAAGGTTGGCAGGAAGCATCTATTGTGTTACACTAGGAGCAGAGTGTTGTCCAGCATGGGCCATGCCAGTACAGACTGGACCAGAGCAGGCCTTGGGGATCTGAATCTCTAGTACCTCTGGTGGATTCCAGATATCAAGACCCCCAAACACCAAGGAAGGTCAGTAGATAAAACCTGTCAGACTTGTGTGGGAGAGTAGAGTGGTTCTGCCTCAGCCCCAGGGCAACAGAGGGGATGAAGGAAGCTGCGGCAGCCACAGCAGCAGCAGGGACAGTGGCAATGGCTGTTTCTGGAGCTGTAGGTCCATAGATTGTGGGGGTGATTGAACAGATGACACTATACCCTGCAATACCTACTGGAAGCAGACCTTGACAAAGAGTCAACTAAATGGCTGGGGAAATGAGTAAAAGCCAGCAAAAAAAATCAGTCTATAGAAATCTTACTTTGGTGACAAGGAAGACCAAAATATACAAACAGAAGACAATGAAGTCAAAACTTCTACATCCAAAAATCTCTAAGAAAAATATGAATTGGTCTTGGGCCATGGAAGAGCTCAAAAAGGATTTTGAAAATCAAGTAAGAGAAATAGAGGAAAAATTGGGAAGAGAAATGAGAGTGATGCAAAAGAAATCATGAAAACTGAGTCAAAAACTTGCTAAAGGGGATCCAAAAAATGCTGAAGAAAACCATACCTTAAAAATTACATTTCCAAATGGAAAAAGAGATCCAAAAAGCCAAGGAGGAGAAGAATGCCTTAAAAAAGCAGAACTGGTCAGATGTAAAAAGAGGTTCAAAAGCTGAGTGAAGAAAATAATTCCTTAAAGATTAGAATGGAACAGATGGGAGCTAATGACTTTATGAAAAATCAAGAAATTATAAAACAAAACCAAAGAAATAAAAAAATAGCTGACAATATGAAATACCTCATTGGAAAAACAACTGACCTGGAAAATAGAACCAAGAGAGACAATTTAAGAATTATTGGACTACCTGAAAGTCATGTTCCAAACAAGAGCTAGACATCATCTTTCAAGAAATTATCAAGGAAAATTACCCTGATATTCTAGAACCAGAGGGCAAAATAAATATTCAAGGAATCCACCGATTACTGCCTGAAAGAGATTCCAAAAGGAAAACTCCTAGGAGTATTGTAGCCAAATTCCAGAGCTCCCAGGTAAAGGAGAAAATATTGCAAGTAGCCAGAAAGAAACAAGTCAAGTATTGTGGAAACACCATCAGGGTAACACAAGATCTAGCAGCTTCTACATTAAGGGATCAGAGGGCTTAGAATATGATATTCCAGAGGTCAAAGAAGCTAGGACTAAAACCAAGAATCACCTATACAGAAAAACTGTGATACGTTAGGGCAGAAATGGTCATTCAGTGAAATAGAGGACTTTCAAGCATTCTTGATGAAAAGATCAGAACTGAATAGAAAATTTGACTGTCAAACACAAGAATTGAGAGAAGCGTGAAAAGGTAAATGGGAAAGAGAAATCATAAGGGACTTACTAAAGTTGAACTGTTTACATTCCTACATAGAAAGATAATATTTGTTACTCTTGATATTTTTCTCAGTATCATGGTAGTTGGAGGGATTTTATATATATATATATATATATATATATATATATATATATACATATATATATATGTATATATATATATGTATATATAGACAGAGGGCACAGGATGAATTGAATATGAAGGGATGAAATCTAAAAAAAATAAAATTAAGGAGTGAAAGAGTATCTTTGCCAAGAAAATCCAAAATGTTGTCATGAAGAGTTGGGCATGACTGAGAAAATGACTGAACCAAGAACAATTCCTAACAGCTCAGAATATTCCTCCATTAGGCACTAATTGGCATATATATTGGGGTGGGTAAAGAGGGCAGAGGGATATGCTTCCAAACTACAGATCTCTTTTCTTCATAATATCATAGTATGAATTTGCAAGGGGTCTTAGAGGCTATGAATGAATGACTAAATGAATGAAAAGCATTTAGGTACTTACAATGTACCAAGCACTACACTAAGTTGTGGAGTTATAAATACAAAAGTAAAAATTTCTATCACTTGTCCAGGGTCATACAGACTATGTGTATGAAATAAGACATGGATTCCGATCTTCTTGACTCCCAGGCCAGTTCTTTTATCCCCTTTACATTTTCTCTCTGATCATTTTCATAGGATAGAAGTCTTTTGCTAAATCTCTTCTGTTCAGCCATGTTTGTTTTAGTGGTAGTGGTGGGTTTTGTTGTTGTTGAGTCATATCTGACTCTTTGTCACCTTCTTTAGGGTTTTCTTGGCAAAGGTACCAGAGTGGTTTGCCATTTCCTTCTCCAGCTCATCTTATAGATGAAAAAAAATGAGGCAAACAGGGTTAAGTGACTTGCCCAGGGTCACATAGCTAGTAAGTATTTGAGACTGGATTTGAAGTTAGGTCTTCCTAACTCCAGGGTCAGCACTTTATCTACCTACTCTACTTTTTATATGATCTTAAAGCCTTTGCTAGAACAGGCAGGTGGGTGCTTCATGAGATAACCTCTGCGGAATGTGCACCAGTGCACTCTGGACTTCTGCCAGGCCCCAGAAACCTCTTTATCCTGGAAAGTTCATTCCAGCCCTGGAATTTACACATTCATTTTCTTCCTCTGATTTGATGGCTCCTCCAACCATTAAAGGAGGGAATCCAGCTGAGCCATGACTTCTCTCTATGCTGTACTATAAACTTTTCTTTACCATCCCTAGACAGGATACGCCTGGGTCCCACATGCTTTTCAGCTTCCTTTAATATGTGGTCTTCTCCTATTAGAATGCAAGGTCCTTGAGGGAAGGGACTATTTCTTTGTGGTTGTAATTTATATTTTCAGCATCAGCCCAGTATTCAGCATACATTAAGCACTTGATAAATTCTTGTTAACTGAATATTGACTTTGAAAAGGTTAAAAGTACATGATATTACAAAGTTGTTTTCTCTTTGCATGTATGTCTTAGATGAATCTTGTATCAAGTCATTACAACAATATTAACCTTATTGTCAAGAACATTAAAATAAGGACTCCTGGGATCAATTATTCTAATAAAAAAATCTTCTAGCCTATGACTAATGTATACAATTAATAACTAATCATCACAGGTCCCTGGTTTTGTAAATTGTTCAGATTTGGGGTAAGTGGTCTACCTTACTGCTAATCTTCCAATTTCTATATCCTTGACCCTGTCTCCTTCCTTTTTGACATCTTTCTAGGTACTCTCTTGTAGCTTAGCTTTAACCACACCAGAGCTCCTCAGTTATTCTACCTGTCTTACTTGGTTTTTTCCCCTATCTCTTTCATTTGTCCCTTATGTGGATGATTCCTAAAAGTCTTTTCTGGGCCCTCTTCTTTTCTTTCCATATCCTTTTCTTGATAAACTCCTTTATTCCTCCCCTTCTCTAATCCACTTATCATACATCACTAGCAGCCTAACTTTTATTACCCATGAATCTGGTTATGTCTCTCCTCTTTTCAGAAGTTTTCAGTGGTTGCCTATTGTCCACTGAAAACTCAAACTCTCTTTCCTGGCAAAGGCCCTCTATAGTTTGGTATTGGCCTAGTTTTCCACCCTTTTCTCATATTACTTTTTTCTATGCACTCTATGCTCAAGCTAAACTTGACCACTCAATGCACCCAAAATATTCTTAACTCTGCCACCTCCATACTTTTCCTTGCAGTCTTCCCTATGTCTAGAATGCCATTTATTTCCACCCTCTTCCTTTCAGCTGTTGAATTCTGGGCTATCCTTTAAAACCCAACTTAAATACTACCTACTCCAGGAAGCCTTTTCTATTCCTTCCTGTCAATAATGGCCTTCCCCTCAGGAGATCACCTAACACTTTATCTTTCAACTTTCTAATGCACTTGTCTTAATAGTAACTCATGTTTCTACAGTAGCTTAAGAAGTATAAAACACTTTGTTCACAATAAAACTCTGAGATGGGTATAACAGGTATCATTAACACTATCACCTTACAGATGGAAGAAATGGGCATCAGAGAGGGGAAGTGGTCTACTTCACATGGTCTACTTATCACTGTGCTAGGTGGCACAGTGGATAGAGTGATGGGCATCCTTATGTGCAGCGATCCTGTTTCTATCTGAGTTTGAACCTTGCCTCAGACTCTTGCTAGATATGTAACCTTAAGTCACTTAAACTCAGCTTCCATTTTTCCATCTACAACATGGGAATAAAGCACCTATTTCATAGTTTCGTAATGTGATTATGTGTAAAGTACTATATAACAAATAATCATTAGCATATATATCACTTTAAAGTTTGCAAAGTAGTTTATAAATATTATCTCATTTTTCCTAACAACCCTGGGAGATACGTGCTATTATTTATCTTCATTTTATAGTTGAGGAAGTTGAGTCAGAGGTCAAATGTCTTGCCCATCTTCCCATACCTAGGAAGCATCTGAAGCTGAATTTGACCTCAGATTTTCCTGACTCTAAGTCCAATACCTTATCTACTGTGCCACCAAGCTACCTATGTATATTGGTTATTTTTATTGTGATTAAATGCATGGGCTTGGGCAGATTATTTCTCACTTTCCTCAATGATAAAGGGGAAAAGGGACAAAATAGATTTCATAACTTCTGAGGTTGCCTTCCAGCTCTGGCCCTGGGATCCTATTTATCTGAATAACAGTGTTCAGCGAAGGCTGATTGAGTTTGCATTCCAACTAAAGAAAGAATCACATAGTCAAGTCTGTGGCATTCGCATGAATCTCAAAATAGCAGAAGAAATGGAAATACTAGGAGAAAAAAGTTGTTTTATTATTTTAGTGTTGCCTTTATAAAAGTTTCATGAAAGAATGGCTATTTGGCTTAAACATTATTCCACCAAATACATACATTCATTCTCTTGTAGGGGAAACCAGGTGACAATTTAACATTGCAGTGCTCATAAAAGTATTTGCCCCTTCGTCACTATTACTCTGGGCAGGATATGGGTTTAGGTCAGAGGTAGAAGGTCAGCACGTAGTTTATTTGAAACTATACTTGCTACTCAGTTATTGTTGGAAATTTTCAGTTTAACTATACTTCTTACAAATTATCGGAAGATTAAAAGGCATATATGTGTGTATATATATATATATATATATATATACACACATATGTATGCACACGTAGATATATGTATGTGTATATATACACACACACACACACACACACACACACATATATATATATATATATGTATATATATATATATATACATATATAGTTTAGGCCTAGTGAATAATTTCTCAGAAATAATCAAAACATTACAAGGACTCAAGGCATTTCAGAAATGTCTTGAAAAAACACCTAAAATGGTTGACATTATGAAAATTTTACTACTTTCTCCAAAAAACTATGTCAACTTGTTTTGTGCTTTCTTAGCAGAATAATGCATTTGTAGAAATATTAGAGTGGGAGAACCTTAAGAGTCATCTCGTCTGATCTCCCCATTTTACAGATGAACAAACCAAAAGCCAGAGAGGCTATGGTCCTACAATATCCAAACTGGGATTTGAACTTTTCCATCCAACATGATTTTCACCACATTGTAGGCTATAACTGTTGGTTGCAGGAAAACTGTTATAATTGTATAGGCCCTCTTAAGGAAGGGAGTAAGGAAAGCAAGCATGAGGATGCTTCTTTCTCTTCTCTTTTTCTTTCACCACTTATCATTTTGGGTTTTAGAGGGAGGAAGGAATGAAGAAAGAACAGGTAGAGAAAATAAGGAGCAGGGTCAGGAGCACGGTGGAAGTTCTTTAACTTCACTTGGATATTGGAGCGCTCTGTCTCAGACTCATGGAATTGGAATTGAAGTAGACCTTAGACATCATCCAATCCAAATTTCTTCAATTTACAGAAAAGGAAACTGAAGTCTAAAGGAGGGAGGAGGGAATGGGGCTAAGTGACTTGCCAATGGATGTCGTATAGGTAGTAAAAAGTAGGCTCAGATTTTGAATTCAAGGTCCTATAATTTTAAATCCTTCATATTTTCCACTATACTTTGCAGCTGTAGGGTATTACAACTTTTATAAGACGAGTCCCAGTTCTTCTCCTGTTCTCTGGGTCTCTAGAAGTAGATTTAACAAAATCAGGAACGGGCTACATGATGTCACACACACCTACACATTCCCTCACTCACAAACACGCCACCCCCCCCCCACATACACACACAAGTACATTTCCACAACAGGCTCATCCAAGGATTTATGAAAATCAGAGGTTAAAGTTAACTGATTTAACATTTGCTCTAAAGCATTAAGTCCCTAATTTTACCTTTAAAAAGAGACCAGCACCATCCCAAGGATTTCTCTGATTTGAGATCCTTTGATTTGAAACATGACCCCTATTCAACCTATCGGAAGAACATTCCTATGATTTTCCTATACACTCCAGTGGTACTGGTCTAACCTATATAGAGATTTCATCATCACACCTCAAAGGAAGGAGAAAAGTGTCTGGCCAGAGCTCCATTCCAAACCCAAACTCAATATGGGTGTGTTCATGATTTATAAACCACCACAGAGGAAAGCTCTGGGCCAAGTTTCAGGTGAAACTTCTTTTTTCTCCCCGAGGTAATTTCAGTCTCAAGTCAGGCAAAAGTTGGTGGTTTTGGATTGGTTTCTTGTCCATTAAAAGGGAAAGCTAGGGTGTCAACTGACATGACCTCAAATATGGGAAGTCTCCACCCCTAAAGAACACAGAGAGACCTCAGCTATTCAAGGGATTCTCTGTGGTAGTCATCACTTCATGAACTCTTCCTTTGCTTGGTCTCTCAGTTCAGCAGCCTAGACATTCAGATATCACATCACAGAGGACATACAAGAAATCTAAGGAGAGTCTGAATGTGCAAATATCAAAGAAAGCAAATCAAAACTGTAGGCCTAAGGGAAGTGTGAACTGAGTTCTTCTAGCTGATTAAGATAAAATTATTTTTGATAGCTTTATTGGTTTCTGGTTTCATTTATGCATAATTTATAATTTGTATCACATAAGATAATAAGTAACTGACACGTAAAATCTCATTTGAGCCCCATAGCAATCTTATGAAGCAGATACTATGAGTATCATAAGTCCCATTTTATAGATGAGAAAACTCATATTTTCTCATTGTAACAAAGGTAATAAGTATACATTTGAACCTTAAATCCAGGTCCAGAGGAGTAGCCATAATATCAAGCTTCCTTATAGAAGCAATGAATAAAAATGGTCATATTCACATACTCAGATGTATTTTCTATTTGCTCTCAGAATATGAAAAACTAAAGGATGACAATACAAGAGAAAATGGAAATATTAACTGTGGGGTAAAATATTAATAATTGCCAAACATTTATGTAGAATTTTTAAAATTGCAAAATATTTTATATATGCCATTTAAACTGATCTAGCCAATAACCCAGTAATATAGGTATAACAGTATGCCTTGGCTATTGTGGGAAATAATGTATTCTGTGAAAATGGTCTAGTTTAAATTCTTGTTTGAGTTAATTATAATAAAAACAAGGATAATTCTAATAATCCAATGTAGTTATTTTCATTATTTTCCTCATTTTACAGATAAGGAAACCAAAGCCCAAATGCTTTAAATAATCTGAACAAGGTCGCACACAAAAATAGTATCGAAACCAAACTTTTCTAAAACAAAACCCAGGTTTCTTTTCTTTCTCCTCTTCCTCCTCCTCTTTTTCTTCTTCCTTCTTCTTCATCTTCTTGCTCTTCTTGTTCTTTTCTTTCTACTACGACTACTACCATTACTACTGCTACTGCTACTATTTCTACGATATTGCCTCTCTAATCTTTGCTAATCTGCCAAGAGGACAAACAGCTAAAATCACAGAATTTTAGAATGAGGAGGATCCTAAGCAACCATCTAGTTCAACTCATATCTGAAAAAGTTATCACAACATACTAGACAAGTGGTCTTGTCCGGTAAATCTGGGAATGTCTTACTGTGGTTCCATGATTCCTTTGGAGTCCACAGGATCCTCTGCTTCAGCAGATGTTGGTTTGCTTTCCATTGTCTTGCAATATTTATTCATAGATGTGTCTGGAATTGTTTTGCTGACATGGAGAGCATATTTTTTTGATTTTTAATGTCTTCCCCTTTGTTTCGCTTGCTTATGCTCAAGTTCTTTAACTGAGTTTTCTTCCTTCTGATTTCTCTGGTAATTTTAGGGTTTTTTCTCCCTTGTAGTCCCTTCATGCTTACTTTCTCTCTTTTTCCCCTTTGATTTCAATATCCTTTTGGGCTGGACCCCAAAGCTGTCCCAATCTTCTTCCATGCTGGAGAATTCATATTTTACTAGCCTCTCTAACCATGCCTCTCCTCTCTTGTCTCTATGAAGTTATTTCTTGAACCCATGTGTAGAACTTACACTTCATCATGTATTTTACTTTGTAACCCATATTTCTCCTTTATATACACAATCATAACATTTTATTCAATAGATGTGCTTGAAAATTGGCATGAAAAGTAAATATTTGCATTAGGAAGTCTATTTTCTATCACATATAATTTAGGAATTATGTTTCCATAAAATTTTTGGTTCTAAAATTAAATAAAATTGTGTTTAAACTCCTCAGAACCTAGTTCCATTCTACCTTTTAGATCCTTCACACACTTTATGGTCTAGCCAAATTAGCCTTCTTACAGTTTCTTGTATATGGCATTCTATTTTCTGTCTTCATGCCTTTATGTTGGCTATCCCCATGACCAAAATGTTTTCCCTCCTTAATTCTACTTCCCTTGTTTCTTTCAAGATCCAGATCAAGCATCATGAAGTTTTTCTTGATCTCCTAGAGGAATGATGTCAACCTCAAATAGTAACAGGGTGCACTAATTGGTACATAAAGATATCTATGAGCTGCAGATTGACTTAGCTTGTTATATAATGTAACCTATATTTGACTATATTTTTATTTGGTTTTTTAAATATTTGCCAATTACATTTTAATGTTTTAGTTTACTAGAGAGTATTGTTGAAGACCTGGGTTGTGAGTTTGACAGTTCTACTCCAAAACGCTAGTGCCCTTTCCCCTCAAATCATTGTGAATCTCTTTTGTACATATCTATAAATGTATATATTATCTCCCTATCCCTAACCTCCCACCCCTAGAATGCAAGTAACTTGAGGAAAGGAATTCTTTCATTTTTATTTTGCATTATGAAATGCTTCGTCCAGTATCTTACACATAGTAGGTATTTCACAAATGCGTATTGATTAAGAAGCTGAAAGGAATGTGATGATAATTTTGACTTTTTCAATGTGTTTTCTATGTGCCTTAATCATCTACAAAACATTTAAAATAAACTAGTTAATATTTTTAAAAATCTTATTAGATTCAACCTAGTTTTCTATTCCATCAAGATAAATGATAAGAGAGACAGAGTCAGAAGGACAGAAACAGAGAATTTTAAAAAAAAATTTAATGTCTACCATGTACTGCTAAACCCTACAGATACAAATATAAATAAACAAGACAATCTTTGCCCTCCAACAGTTCTCATGGGAGAAGATTGCACAGGAAAGGGCTGTCATGGGGTAAAAGTAGAAGACAAGGAAAATGACTTGAACAGAGACAACGTCAGGTGAGGATAGCCAGAAAGTAGTATGGAGAGAGAGCCAGCTCCCAGCAAGACAAGGCGAAAGGTCTCTGGGAAGGAGTCCACTGTTGTGCTGAGGGAGAGATGAGGACGGAGGCCTGATACTTTACTGAGTATAGGTCATGTTGTAAGGAGACGGTCCAAAAGTGCTATTTGAGAGGTAACATTTAAATCTTTGCTTGATAAAGCAGAGGAAACACTAATGATAAGAATTTAAGGATAGGAGATACTTTAGGTGGAAGAGATTTTTGTTTTGTTTTTGTTGTTTTTAATGCAATTTTCCACTCCTTTCACTGTTGCTAGACTATATCTTTAAGACTCTAGACTGGACACAAAGTTAAATCTTCTCACTTCAGTCTCTGAGACATGAAGAGCATTTATTATCTCATAAGAATTTGATAAGGAATAATCAAAGGCTATTAGCCCTGTAATTAGATCTTGAGGTCACCCCCTTGCCAGAACAGCATCCTAATCATCCTTTGCAGGTAGATTTTTCTTTTATTCAAACCTGGGATTTCACTGATATAGAGAACTCCTGGTGGGGAACTGTCCTCCCACTGATGCAGCTCAGCTAATCCTTTTAGTCTAAGAATCACAGTATCTGAGATGACATGCTCATGATCATATAATTCATATGTGTCAGAGGCAGAACTTGAACCCCGTCCTCCCGACTCCAAAGCTGGCTCTCAATCTACCTGACAGCATCCTGTCTCTCTTGCAGATGGGCATCCATTCAAATTTTATAGCCACCTAGGGAAAACATATTATTAAGTCCCCTAGTCAATGATATTAAAAGGGTTTTCTATACAGGTGATTTCTATACAGGTGAAAGACAGGAGTAGATCAATATTTTGTTCCCCACTGCCCTTGATTCCCCCTTATTTTCCCCCCAGAAAGTCTCTTTGAGTGACTGATTACATTTCAAATCCCTTGTTAATTTCCATTTTAAAGCATATTTCGTCTTTGTCCTCAAGATTCTAAGTCTTAATCTTCATAATATCTTCATAGTAAATAACTTAACTTCAACCCAGGATACCCCACTCCCCATCCAGTAGCATCTTCTGGCTCCAAGATCTCAGATAAACCCTAGGAGCCTTTTCAATGGTCTGGGATTTACAAGGCAGGAAGTCAAAGGTCAGTAGCAATGCTAGACACGCTCACTTTCACACACACACACACACACACACACACACACACACACATCTATCATGTTAACTTCAGAACCCTCCCCCCTCCCTAGCTCCCCAGTCTTCCTCCCATCTCTCATTACTGGTTATCTAGAGGGTAGATAAGGACAATGGCCTTTCTTTTCCTCTCTTCGGCATTTGACGTTTCCTGACCTCCTTCCCACCCTCCCCTTCCCCACAGCAGTCTGGCCCACCCCACCACAGACAAACACCCTTCTCAGGGGGAGTTCCGGGGCTTGCATTGTGTGGGCCCAGGGGAAGGTACTCATTAGCTGCAGCTGCAGGGACCTGGTGCCTGCCTGAGTCAGAGACACTGTGGCCACCAGCGGCTTGGGGGCCAGTCAGCAAGGAAACAGCAGGGAGACAGCTCTGGTGGCTCAATCTGGCTGTTAATGAGCTTGCTGGTGGCACTGCCCCCTCATCAGCACCGTTTGTTTTTACAGGCTGCCCTTTGTTGACTCTGTCTTGCAGCACAGATATTCTCAGGCGTTCAAGTTTTACCTCTCTCTGCCCGGCTGTCTCCTTTTCATCGGATACCGCGTGGGAGCTAAATTTAAACTTGATTAACAACATTTAGCCCCGAAAGGGTCAGGATGCTATTTTCATGTTAAATGGTCTGCTCCTTGCTCTGAGTTTGGCTTTTTTTTTTTTGCATGTGTGTTTTCTTTCTTTTTTTTCTTTTAAAGACACAACAGAACACTCACAGTGAGAAACCTCTTGCTTTTGTTGCCATGGTGTGTGTGTGTGTGTGTGTGGTGTGTGTGTGTGTGTGTGTGTGTGTGTGTGTGTGTGTGTGTGTTTTATGGAAAGAATCGTTTTGAATTAGTTACTTGTTGTATATGTCCCAGAGTATCATATATTGGATATTTGTATTTTCAGAAACACACAATACTTTTCATTAATTATTCTGACGCACCACATCTTTGAGCCTATAGGGTTCAGAGTTGGGAGGAAATTTAAAGATCAGCTCAATTCCTTGATTTTATTGAGGAAGAAACTGATGCCCAGAGTGGTCACATGACTATTCAAAAGTCACAAAGGTAAGTCAGCATCTTTAGATTCCTCCTGGAACATAGAATTAAAGAATTCAGCAGGGAGAACAAAGTTTGAATCATGGTTGTCATTAATTTACTGTGTAACCTTTGGCAAATTCCATTAATTCTCCGAGCCTCAGTTTCCCCATCCATTAAATGAGAGTTGGATTTGAGTCATTAGACTATCTTTAAGGTCCTTTACAGATCTAATAGTCTATGATGTTGTATATCTGGGAAGACTGCTCATCTCAGACAGCCTTTCTGGGTTTCCTGATCTTTTCTGCACCTTTTTTCTTAATAAAGAAAATCAAAGAGTGACTATCAATGATAAGGTTCACCAGTTAGTTATGTTCCAGGATAATATTGTACTGGATGCTTTGAATCCCCAAAATTTCAGTCTCCCCAGTGAAATGTGAAGTACTGGGTTAGGCTCTGGCAACAGAAAGGCAAAATGAAGTGGTTCTTTTCCTCAAAGAACTTAAAACATTCTGCTTGAGGGGAAATAGAATGTGTATAGAGAAGTTAATATAACACAATACATATGTACGCACGTCTGAATACATATTCAAACATATATACACATAGATATACCTATACATATATGGGCAATTACATGGCATAGTGGAAAGAGTGCTGACCTAGAGTTAGGAAGACTGAGTTCAAATCCACACTACCTGTGTAACCCTGGGA
Organism: Potorous gilbertii; assembly: GCA_028658325.1. Taxonomy (NCBI): domain Eukaryota; kingdom Metazoa; phylum Chordata; class Mammalia; order Diprotodontia; family Potoroidae; genus Potorous; species Potorous gilbertii. The sequence goes on along the minus strand of JAQQSK010002802.1, from coordinate 99,188 downwards.
AAGTCACTTAACCTCGGTATGTCTCAGTTTCCTCATCTGCAAATGGAGGTAATCATAGTACCTACCTCCCAGGGTTGTTGTGAAGATCAAATAAAATAATTATAAAGCTCTTAGCATAGCGTCCAGGGCATAGTAAGCCCTATATAAGTGCGTGTGTGTGTGCGTGTGTGTGGCATATGTACATGTACCAGGTGGCACAGTAGGTAGAGTACCAGACCTGGAGTCAGGAAGAGTCATCTTCCTGAGTTCAAATCTGACCTCAGACACTTACTATGTGACCCTGTGTGCCTCGGTTTCCTCCTGTGTAAAATGAGCTGGAGAAGGAAATGGCAAACTACTCCAGTACCTTTGCTAAGGAAACCTCAAAAGGGGACAAGTCTGAGTTGGACAAGACTGAAAAACAACTAAACAGAAACCATAAAGTGGGTGTGTGTGAGTGTGTGTGTGAGTGAATGTGTATGTCTGTATGTGTGGGTGTGTCTGTGTGTGAGTGTGTGTATATGTGTGTCTGTGTGTGTGTCTGTATGTGTGTGTGTGAGTGTGTGTGTATATATGGGGGAATACAAAGTAATTCCCACCGACTGGAATAGCTTCAGAAGGAGAAGGAACTAAACATTTATTAAACACCTGCTATGTGCCAAGTACTTTACAAAAATGATGCCATTTGATCCTCACAACAACCCTGGGCAGCAGGAGCTTTTGTTATCACTATTTTACACTTGAGGAAACTCAGGTAAGACAGCAGTTAACTAGCTTGTCCTGCGTAATGCAGCTCGTAAGTGTTTGCTGCGAGATCTGAACTCAGTGCTTCCTGACTCTAAGACCATTGCGCTGCACCGTCTGACTTTAGGAGAGATCAGGAAAGGGCTAAAACTATGAAGTTTATGGGGCCTTCTCATTCCCAGTATCTTCCCTTGTATCAGACTATTTCTGCTCTGGATCTTGAGTTTACCCACTTTTTCCCGACACTCCCACTTTGCCGTTTTCTGGAATCTTCTGTACCTCAAAATGTTTGTTCTTATTCGATTCAGGATTCAGCCTAGCCAATACTTAGTCTCTCTCTCTCCCTCTCTCTCTCTCTCTCTCTCTCTCTCTCTCTCTCTCTCTCTCTCTCTCTCCCTTTTTCTCTGTAAGTGATATAAAATCTGAGAAGTCTACTAGATATGCTTGATAAAACCCTCCTTCAATGCCCTAACCTCCTCCTTCTATGATTTAAAGACCCTCACCATCAAAGCTCAGAGATTCCCCACCCCAGCAGCAGAAATCTAATAAAGTCTCTGTCTTGAAGCAGGATTCTTAGCCCTTGTTGTGCATTGGAATTCTTTGGCGGAACCCATGAACCCCTTGCCAGGATAATATTTTAAATACATAAAATTAAAGGCATGGGATTATAAGGGAAACTGATTTTTATTAAAATAGTCATCAAACTATTTTTTTTCGGTGGATGGGGGAGGTTTACAGACTCTAAGCTTAAAACCTCTGTTCTTAGGCATTACAGAGCACCATAACCTCAAAAGAATCTCAATGACAGAGTGACCCAAAGATTATTGGCTCTAGATCTGGAGGAATCCCTGAGGCCATCTAGTCCAGCTTTCCTATTTTATTGTTGAAGAAACTGAGGCCCCAATAAGTGAAATGATTGACCCAAGGTCAAGGTCAGAGAAGGGATTTTAATTCAGATGCTCTGACTCCAGAATCAGTGATTTTTCTATATGCGACACTGTAGCTGAAAGGTGGATAATACATGGAAGCAGACAGAAATAATGTAAAAGACCTCAGTGTGTACCTGCATGACCCAAAAAGAAAGTAAATTAGGCATGTATTGAGAGTGAAGAACAATGGGTGGGTATTTGGAGTATTGTACTGACTTCTATGAAATGTGAAAAGGAACCAGAGGAAGGTATCTAACATGTCAACTGCAGACTCTCTTGGAAGATATAAAAAACGATATGGACAAGAATCCGATTTTGTAAAACTCCAATAAATACAGTTCAGAATTGAGACAAGCTAGATTTGAATAAAAGGAAGAAATCAGGATCAATCACTTTTTGGGTGGTAAGTACCCTTCCAGCCTTCTTCCTCCTTTATGTTTGTCTGCTCTCCAAGCCCTGTCCATGCTGGTTCCGTCCTTACCATTACAAATTCCACACCAAATAGTGGAATCAGATGGGAAAATCACATAATTCCAATAGTGATGATGAATTCACTAAATGAGGTTGCCCCTCCTTTCCTTTCACTCCTTTCAGCTCTACAACTGGACTTTGTATGTTTGTCAGAAAAAGGCCTAAGGATTAGAGCAGATAAAGGGTTAAAGAAGATCAGCAAAGTAGCTATTGTTTAAAATGACATTTATGATCTTTAAATGTACATGCTTGAATATGGTATTTATTTTACAATGGTCAGACCCATAGAGAGAGAAGGATAGTTCTGGGCTTTGAAGTATCCAAGGATTATGAAGGACTGAAGCTTTAAAAAGTCACTTAATTCTTTCATAGAGGACATTTCCCATTGCTTGGGGCTTTGCAAAGTCTTGGTCACAGGTGTAAATTCCCACAAGGCACAAGGCTATGCATAAGCCTTTAGTGTCCAGATATCTTACCTTACTTACACTGGTACATACCGCCAATTAGAAAGAAGGCTCTACAGCATCACTAGTTTGAAAAGACTGTGGGAGTCTCACAAGGGTTGGTAAGGCATAAAGAAGAGATTTGGAAGAGGGGGAGAAATGAGAGTTGTGTCTAGAGCAGGTTCCCTACCACTGGGTCTACTAAATAAACAACATGGGAACTGAGGCAAGAAGTTTCAGTATTCTTCTGGTTTGAAATAAATCAGTCAGTCAATACACATTTATTAAGTACTTACTACGTGCTCCATAGAAGGCAGCTCATTCTATTTTGATGTGTGCACAGCACAGGCAGCATTGAGGACAACTCCTATCAGTCTGGTCCGTCCTTCAGTAGAGCAGCTCTGATCCAGCTCTTTGTGATGTCCCTGGCCTTCTCCCCTGTGTGGTCTGGGCTGGTGCCAAAGTTCCTGTTACTCCTGATGGTGTCTACAAACTACGTTGTCATTCCTGGAGAAGTCCTAGATAAAGTGAAGGAAAAAGTTACAAGGAAAATGGTCTATGATGCTCTGATGGCAGAAAAATCCAAGTTAGAGGCAAACTTTAAGCACAAGAAATGTCTGAAGGAAAAGAAAATGGACAAACTATTGAAAATGAGAATCTGGCAGCTGTGGTTACCCCCATTACAGTTGTATACCCAGTGAAAAATCAATAATTATGGATGAGTTCAACTCTATGTGAAACTCTATGTATGTCACTTTCACTAGTGTTCAGCTAGTTACCACTGAGAATGCCAAGGACAACACCCAGAGAGGTCATTTGAGTTTCTTGTAAATATTCTAAAGGAAAAAAATGACTCCTCCATAGCTGTCAATAACTCTTGAAGGCCAAGTCTATAGAAGATAGTTTAAGAAAAGTCGACTGATTCCATTCTTATATTATACAAAAAAAGTGGTTAGACTAGAAGTGGGATCACCTGACCCAGGTAGAAAATGAATACAGAGAGAAGGAACAATCATCCTTTTACGATGAAAGAGATGAATGTTTTGAAGATTTATGAAACTAGAGATAATGAAGTAAAGATAGGCATTAGTTAAAGCCTGGATAGATTCTTTGACAGAAACAAGCCAAAGAAGAGACAAAATTTTGGGAACAAAAAAAAAAGGGTCCTTTCAATCACAAATGTAGAAATATTGTTTTTCATAAGGGATTGTTATTGACCTGCACAAATGCATTTAACAAGAATATTATTTACTTAGATTTCTTCCAAGCAAAGAGCTCATGCTGGAGGATTTATATAAATAAGATTACATTTTTAAAATAAAAAAAGTTGTCAAGATGAAGCAACTTGTCAATTATTTTAAGTGGGTTAGGATAATCTGGTTGACTTACTCAAATGACCTTTACCCTTAAAGAAGTAAGAAAGGATAGAGGGAAGAAAGGAAAGCAATGAAAAGAAAAAAAACAGAAGTTAAAGAGAAAAAAAGAAAAGGAAAGGAGGGAGGAAGGAAGAAAGGAAACTTAGAGGAGTCAAGATAAATCAAGAAAAAATTTAGAGAGATGAATGAAGAAAACATTTCTCCTCAAATACACTCTAGTCTGATGAAGCAATTTGGACATTTAGTTATATAATACAAGCACCTACACAAATTTTGCAGGAATATTTTTTATAATTCAAACATTCTAGATTTTAATATTGCATATGTGAATCACAAGACCTTATACCTTCATTTTAGATATGTAGAAACTAGGGTTTGGGGCAAGGTGGAAATTCAAGATATAAAAGGTGTTATGTCATATTCTAAATCTTCCTGGTGGCAGTCATTCTCGAGTGCTGCTCAGTTCTGAGCAGTGACATAGACCACTGGCACTGGTTGCTGCACTTGGTTCTCCCATCTGACATTTTAGGCAACAGCATCCACTTAGAGCTCTGAGGAGGTCTCAGTCGGTTTATCCTCGAACTGCTCTGAGCCAACAGCTGAGCCATCCTCTCATAAATTTGCCTCAGAAAGCCCCACCTTTCAAAAACTAACTTCCCTTCAGTTTCCACCACACCATTCAATGCGCAGTTTTAGGATTAAGAATTCCTGAAGTAGAATAATGTTTCTGTGTTCTTTTTTGCTGCTTATAACACAACCAAAGCACAGTACTTGCTTCTACTTTACAAATTGCTTCATTTGTATAGAACTTCCACCCTCATGGTAAAATATTGTGGTCCATAAAGGGAGATAAGAGCAAGTAGCTAACCAAGCAGTCAAAAATGATAAGCCCTGCTTTGTATTTCCAGGGCCAAAATAATCAAACAAGAGACTGACTGAAAATCATACAGCAGATAAGAAATAAATTTATTGTATATCACTCTCCCTTTCTGCTGAGTATTCATGGGGAATTTTTGCCTGTGAGAGAATTCTGAGTGTGACTGCTACAGAGAAATGTGTGTCTTGTTCTAGCCAAGTAATCTGGGGTGTGGAAAGAGTGGGTGGAGATGACTGCTTTTGGGAGGGGGTGGCATCTGTAAACGTGGGTAAGACATGTAGTTTGGACAGACCTCACCCTCAGCAGGAAATGTGGTCACTCCAGTCATGCTGGTCACCCCCCTCATACACACGCACACTCTGTGCAGCTGTAATTGGTTATACTTATATACTTGGATATTTGTTTTAAGTGCTACAGTGGAAAGAGCTCTGGATCTGAAGTCAGAGAAAGTGGGATTCAGGTCCTAGCTCTGCTACTTAATGCCAATCAGCCAGAGTCAATAAACATTTATTAAACATCTACTGTAGGTCAAGCACTGTGCTAAGAATTCCAATATAAAATAAAAGGCAAAAGACAACTCCTGTCCTCAAGGAGTTCACAATCTAACGGGGGAGACAATAAGCTATTAAGTGTGTATAAATAAGCTCCATATAGGATAAATAGGAAATAATTAAAAGAGAGAAGGCGCTAGAATGAAGCGGGGTTGGGAAAGACTTCCTTTAGAAAATGGGATTTCAGTTGGGACTTAAAGGAAGCCAGGGAAACCAGTAGGTGGAGACGAGGAAGGAGAGCATTGCAGGCATGGAGGATAGCCAGAAAAAATGCCCAGAATTGAGAGATAGAGTGTCTTGTTCATGAAACAACAAAGACTCCAGTGTTACTGGATTGAAGAGTTGGGGTGAGAAAGTAGATGTAAGAAGACTGGAAAGTCGGTGGGGAGGGAGGGCGTGGGAGGGGATTAACAATTTAACCTCTCTGGGATTATGTTTCCTCCTCTGTTCAATGAGTCTCATTGGGCTAAAAGACCTTTAAGGGCCCTTGTAGCTCAAAAAAATCTATGATTTTATTTATGGTCCATACAGATAGACAAGATAGGGCACAATATGGAAGAAATCACAAGAGATATGTTTTAACATCACTTTTGATAAATGCACATATATTTAATGCCAGAAAATTCATAGTACATAAATATGAATAGTACATATCATAGTACAAAAATTTTATTTGGGGAAATATCAATTCAATTTAGTTCAATTCAACAGGCGCTTATGAGGCGTCTACTATGTACAAGGCAATGTAATGCTGTGCTAGAGGTATATAGAGACAAAAATAAAACAATGCCTGTAAGAAGCCTAAATTGTGCTAAAGGAAAATAATATGAGTACAGATACATATGTGTGTGTGTATATATATATATATATATATATATATAGTATAAAATCATTGGTGGGAAAGGTGATAATTGAAGTGAATAGGAAAAAGCTCATATAGGAGATAGAATATGGTCTCAACCTTGAAGGAAGCTTGATGTTCCAAGGAAAAGAGGTAAGGAAGGAGAGCATTCCAGGCAAGGAGAACTTCCTGGCAGAGACATAAAGGTAGGAATACCATGTACAGGGAAGGGCACGTAGGCCTGTTTGGCAGGGATTTGGTGGTACATATGAGGGAGAGTAACATGAAATCAGTCTGGAAAGGCTTTGTGGTCCTTTGCAAGGCCACAGAGAATTTTGCCTAAGATTAATGTTTTTTAAAGTCAGTTCCATTGCTGGCTTATCCATATGTCTCTATAGGAAGAGACTTAAGACAGCTACTACTGAGGGAAATTTAATTGTGGTCCAAATGGCAGAAATCTGAGCTTTTCAGAGCCAAAAATTCTGATTTCTATCCTTTACCAACCCTAGTAAAATCTGGAAGAATCAGTAGAGAATACAAAAGCTTGAATTACTATGGGCTTATAGTAAACATTGTATAGAAGTCATTACATCAGACGTTAAGTGGGATAACGGAGCCAAGTCCAACCAGCTGGACCACAAGTTACTAGAGGATGTTTTGTCAGTACAGAAATAGTCTGAAGCAATAGTCATGGAACAATAGCACGAGCTCTTTGTAAGAAGTTATTAACAAGTAGAGGATTTTTTTCCCTTTCCTCTGAAAAAGAGCAAAACATGTTACTGTGGTTACTGACTTTGCTTATCACACATAGAGCTAGCTGATTTGGCCTCCTCACTATAGATATGAGGGTGATTTATGGATTTTCCTGTGACATCCTACTCAATATACCAAAGGCTCCTATAATGCATATACCATTTCCAATGTGAGAGTCAATGTCCAAGCCAGACAGTTTGCATATATGGAAGTCATTTCTTTAAACCAAAAGGGTTGTCCTTTATCATTCAACATTTAAAAAGTGAGTTAATATACAGCAATAGAAGGAGAGGGATGCATCAACATGAAACAGAAGGGAAATTCATACCCCAAATGCAGGATTTCCTGATTTAATCAGGAGCAGCTGACAAATATGTCTCCCTGATGCTTTGCTATTTGATTCACTTAAGCCAAGTAAATGAACATTTGCAATTTTATCATCCTAGCAGTACCGCCAGCACCTCTCCAGTCACACTGTCATTCATTATTCTATGCCCCGAGGTTCTGGGTTTTATAATTTGGTTGTAAAGATGTGTTCCAAGCATGCTTATGGAATACAAAAACTCATCCCTCAGTCCTGGATTATTTTTCATATTTTAAAATAATATCAAGTGGGCTCCTGATCAAAACTTGGGAAGAAAACAGAAGTTCCACAGTAATCAAATTATGTATTGGGCTCAATCCTCCCCTTTCCATTTCTGCTGCTCTAGAGTATGATCTGACTATCACAACAACTGTGCTGCCAGATGTTGGGAAGCCAGAATCTACTCACTCTCCATATGTATCAAATGCCTATGGAATGCGTGTTTAGGCAGTCAAGGAGTACTATAGCAATATTGCCCCAATACCATGGCTTCTCATCCTACTCTTTCCACCCCTAACCTCTCCTAAGTCTTTCCATTTTAAAGGTTGGGTGGTCCTGGCTACTATGGAGGTGAAAGCTGAGTCCATTCCTAAGCTTACTCTACTCATACCACCCCCCACTCCATTTTCCATTATTCCTGCCTCCTGCTTCCTCCCAAGAGAAAAGAAGCAAGTCCAAAATGATAAATTTATCAAGTGCCATTTACTCCAAAGGGAACATGTTTTTCTTCATTTTTGTTTTCACTTAATTCTTGGGAAGATAGGTGACAAATATTGTCTGAGTTTTGCAGTTAGAAAAACTAAAGTTCAGAGAAAGCTTGCTCAGAACTTTAATGAAGAAATTATAGGTCTGAACCTAGAAGTACTAATTGTTACCCCTTATCCTATTCTATCCCTAATGATTCATTATGGGTCCATAGGACCCATCATAGGACCACAGTCCTAGTATGAGTTCCCACAGATGATTCTACAGAGCATTGTACCCAGAGCTATTCTGTGCTGACCCAACACACTTTTGGCATTGGGTTTCAGTTGTTAACCTACTAAAACTACTATGCCATATACATTTGAGTCATGTTTGCCCCTTTGTTCATCAATGTGTCTATTGATGCATAGAGAAATAAAAGCATGCATTAGATATGATTGGATCCAGAAGACTTCCCATCATTTAGGCAGTCTGAGATTTTTTATATTTGTACTTATAAACCTATATAGCTTGTGCATACATAGGTATTTGCATGTTGTCTCCCCCATTATATTGCGAACTCCTTGAGAACAGGTATTGTCTTTTGCCTTTCTGTGTATCCCTAGTGCTTAGTTCAATGCCTAAGTACAACGCAGTAGACACTTAACAAATGTTTGATGACTATACCACCTGTTATGGCACTTTCAGGGGCAAAAGTATCGAAAAAGTATTGGGTATGTCTCTAGAAGAGTAGAAAGAATGCTAATGCTGAGTCATCTACAGATTGAGGTGTGCATGTACGTGTATATATGTGTATGTATATATACATATATCTGTATATGACATCACCAAAAATACCTGTTAACAAAATGGGATTGGGAGTGGTGTGGGATTGATCAAAGAATTGGGTATTTTTACAGATGTGAACTACCTTGATCTCTTCCTCCTCTTATCTAATTCTAATTCATCTATCTGCATTAACTGTCCATCTGAGTAGGAACTCACTGGACACTGGACTGCCATTTAATTATATAACCTAATTTTTCAATATTCTCTATCCATCTACACTTAGTTTTTCCTGTATAGATTAGCTGAGCCAGCAATCTCTTTAGTAATCATGAATCTAAATAAGGAAACTCTGTAGAGTTCTAGGGCTTGGTACATCCACACAATGCTATCTTCAGGGAGGCACAAATGTGGAAACTCATCATCTATAGGGAATTCCTCTTCTATTTAGAGTTTGTACAGAACATTATCAATAAATCTCAGGAGCATCTTTAGTGAGCATATCTGTTTTATGCTTCTTTTGATGCTGAACCTCAAAAGACTGTTGAAAATTCATCTTTGGGGTTCATCCATCATGGAATCTTGTCTGCTTTCATCTGAGACATTTTATTGAGATACATTCTTTAATATTGCTTTTTACTTTGTTAAGTATATATATGTTTTTCTAAATGGACAAACAATAAATATTATGCTCTTTACATACTATTCGCTCTCCAAACTACTTGCTCTATCTATTGCTCACTACATTCCAGTCACTCTGCATTACTCAGTAAATTTTGTGGTTGAAGATGGAATCTGTAATAGAAAACTGCCTTTTGGTACTCAGTTGTTTACTGTTTGTTGAGATTCAATCAATTTACATTTCTTTTACAAATTGTACTTAGTAGGTCTACTTTCTGAGTCTTTCTTGAAGAAAGAATTTATGACATACAAATATGAGTCTTTTAAGGAATATATAATCTTTTGACCTCTTTAATTTTATAATCCTGAACTATGTTCTCCAACATAAGGTCTCAAGACCATGATATTTGTGTCCATATTTGTATCGAAAGCACAGAGTATCAAAGTTTATGTTTGGAGGATGTTATGAAGTTCTTCATAAATTTTTTCTACTTCCTCAGAATCACCAAAGGTTTTGGCATAAAAGCTGTACTTACTTTTATATTATCCTATTTGTTTACTCTTATCACAAGTACTGATAGGTAAAAACACCAAGTGTCCCATGAACTGTTTCTTGATGTCTTGGGCTCATGAAAACAACTTCAACCCCTCATTCCACTTCTCAGGAGAAAATCTGGAGACCATCCATCCATTGAACTGCAACTTATTAATACCTTTTTTGTTTAATTTGTAGCAAGAATATGTTACACATGAATGTGGTTTATACCCTCCAAATTATCATCTTTTTGATATTTTGATAGAGACATCACATTAAGAAAATTCATATTTAAATTAACACTTGTAGATGGTCTAAAAATTGTCGTATGAGACTGCATAGACTTTCACAACCAGGTCCTTTCCTCCCTCTCCAGTCTTCTTGAGCCTTACTCCCCTTCTCCATGTACTAGTGACACTGGCCTTCTTGCTATTTCTCACCCAAGACATTCCAACTACTGACTCGGTGAATTTTCACTGATTGTCCTCTTGCCTGGAATTCTCTCCTTCCTCATCTCCATTTTCTGGCTTCCTTAGATTTCTTCAAGTCTCACCTAAAATTCTATCTCTTACAAAAACCCTTTCCTGATCCCTTTTCATTCTAGGTCATAAAGTGAATAAAACACCAGCCCTTAAATCAGAAAATCCTGAGTTCGAATTTGGCCTTGGGAAATTACTATTTGTCTAATCTGGGCAAGCCACTTAACTTCTGTCTACCTCAGTTGCCTCATGTATTAAATGGGGGTAATAACTGCAACTAGCTCACAGGATTACTGTGAGCATCAAATGAGATAGCACAGTGCCTGGCACATAGGAGGCACTATATATTTATTCCCTTCCCCCAATGTTAGGATCTTGCTTCGGGGATTGTCTCCAGCTTAATTCATCTCCATCTTGTTTGTGTGAAGTTGTTTGCATATCATCTCCCCCATTGGACTGAGTCCCTTGAGAGCAGAATGGTAGACATTTAATGGGAAAAAATTATAGATGAAATTTATGTATTTTTATAAGCCCCAGAAGACTAATTGTATAATAGGGAGGGCAACAGGTGGAATGAGAAAGTTTAAGATTATGTCATATGAGGAATGGATGAAGAAGAGTTTTGAATACAATCTTTTTAAAAATTTTCTTTTTTGTTTTATATTGTATGCCTGTGTTTGATGATACTTGTTAAGTTTATAATGTAAAATGAAAATTAAATGGTAGAAGAAACTGACCTAGAGATTTATTGGTGTTGTTCAGTTATTTGAGTTGTGCCCAACTCTCCATGACTCCATTTGGGGTTTTCTAGGCAAAGATACTGGAATGGTTGACCATTTCCTTCTCCAGCTCATTTTACAGATAAGGCACTGAGGCAAGCAGAGTTAGGTGACTTGCCCAGAGTCACACAGCTACTAAATGTCTGAGGCCAAATCTGAACTCAGGAAAATGAGTCTTTCTGACTTTAGGCCTATCACACCACTGTACCACTTACCTTCCCCAGCCTAGACAAGAGAAGTGTTCATAATTACTAGCTTCAAATATGGGAAGGATTGTTGTGTGGGAGATAGATTAGCTTTATTCTGTCTAGCTGAAGATGGTAGAACTAGGACAAATAGGCAGGAATTACAGGTAGATAAATTTCAATTCAAAGTTAGGAAGTACAGAGCTTTCTGAAAATGGACTGAGCTGTGAGTTGGTGAGTTTTCCATAACTGTATATGTTCCATTGGAAATCAGAAGATCAGGTTTGTTATAAAAGATCTACAATATTAGATAGGAGGTTGGAAAAAATGACCTCTAAGGTCTCTTCTGTCTTCTAAGATTCTACAAAAAGATCATCCATCATGGAGCTGACAAGGACCTTGAAGATCATCTTTGACCATGCCTGGAAGGCATTCTGTCCTCTCTTCTGCCCTGTAGAATCAATCCCTTGTTTCATTCAAAACTCGATTCAAGTACCAACTTCTACATGAAGATGCTCCTGATTCCTCCAGATCCTATTGGTGTCTGTGTGTGTTTACATATACACAAATTGTCTTTATAGAATATAAAACCCTTGAGGGCAAGAACTACTCTGTTTTTGTATCCTTGGGGCTTAGACATGGTAACTAGAAAATAGAGTATTTAATAAATAGTTATTGATTGATATACTACAATCCATTTATTTTATAGATTGAGGTAACCAAGGCTCCAAAGGGCTAAATGACCTCTCTTAGGTCACAGAGTTCATGAAGGACAGAAATGACATAAGAACACAGGTCTTGACCTCAAGTCCAGTGTTCTGAAGGTCTCTACAGCACACTGCCACCCTTACTGTATTCCTCCAGAAAGACATAGGTAAGAACCAATTCTTCTATACTTCAAGTACCAGAGGGTACTTGGACTACATTGTAACTGTGATGGTAATAAAGGTGTCCCTTCATCATACAAAAAATAGAAAAAGGCATTTTCCGAATGTTATGTTTTCTACTTTCTTGGTCTTCAGCATCAGGAGTATGAGACAGTTGAACACAAGCTGTATTTATTCAGTGATACTGAGTTTTAAAGTTTTACTGAATCAAATGAATTCTGAATTTTATTTCAATGTTATATTCTTTTGGGGATGCTGCAGGACTATGAGTCATGCACTCCCCAAATCACCAAAGGATTGAAATTACGGATCACGCAAAGGGCAATGGAGAAGTACAGAGTGGGCGTGAACAGGCTATAATACATTACACATGAGGAATTACTCAGAAAAAGTGGTATAAAAGATGTCACCAGAGAAATGTATGCTAAAAAAAAGTATGGGCTTGTCACTTAACAAAAATGAAGGATAACTCACTTGCGCCATTAGTCTCCATTCGCTGCCAAGACAATGCTTCCCCAAGTACTTTATGTGGGCCCCCTGTGGTGAATTTATGGGAGGATGTGATAAAAAGTCACACAGGATGAGTGGCAATCTGCATCACTGCAAGGAATGCCCACATTGATGTGGTCACAGATACAAAAGAATATTAGTGTGATAGATGGTGGTGTCCTGAGAAAAAACACAAACTCCCCCCCAGACTCCCCAGATTTATTGGATCTGTTTAAGTCAACATAGTCAAAAAGTGCTTGCTCTCCTAACATTGGGTTTTACACCATGTGGTGAATGTGAAAAACATATGCAGGTCAAAAGGCCAAGTGTCTCAAAAAGTACCCAAAAGATCTCATCCTAAAAAAGGAAACAGCGGTAATAATGATAGACTAATAACAAAAGAATATTGTTAATATCAGGGAAAAATAGAAGACGGCTATATATTAGGCTGCTGTTTCTCTGAATCTGACAGAACTGGAGAACATCTGAAAAAGAAAATCACGTTCCTCTAGAGGGGAAGACAGAACGCAAATGGAAAGTCTGGCCACCAGCCTCATGAGAAAGGTTTGCCAGAACCCAGTATGGCCAAGTCCATTAGTGTGACCCATTAGTGTGTATTCTCTTTGAAACTAAAAATACTGTTTCATATGAAGATGGACCTTTGTGGGGAAAGTATTCTGCCCTTTTTTTGCACAGCTGATCTAGGAAAGAAAAATGAACAAGGAGATCCCAGTACCTCTGAGTCAGGTAACCCTCAAACTACTCAGATTTACTAGGTTTAAACCTGAGGCCTTGGTGTATTTGATCCCTGACCATCAGTGGTGACCCATGTTGTCGACGAGAAGGTGAGGCAGGCAGGTTTAACCAATTAAGGCCAGGATTAGAATGCTGACAGATTAAAAAAATTTTAAAAACCCCACTTCGAAGGCTTGATAGGTAGGTGAGAGACTAGGCATGAGATCATAAGGAACCCCTTAGATACTGTGCTGTTTCCCAAATGTGACATTTTCATAAAATCATATATTTGTAGAATGTTAGAATTAGAATGACCTTGGAGCACTAATGAGAATTCAAAGAGTATCTGATGTTAGGTGAGCCTTTGTTAACTTCTAGTGGATCTTTACTGGAGAGGAAAGTCTTCGTATCCATTGGATGAGAGGACTGAGGAGAACTCCAAATCACAATAGCTCTAGCAGAACAGTAGGTGCCTTTGAGGATAGCACCTGAATGGAACACTATAGATGGAGCACAATATCAATCTGAAAACCTTTCTTCTGCAAGGAAGAGATTTTAACCATAGCAGTAATCTTCAGTGAGTTATAACTAAAATATCTTGTGATAGAGTTTTAGTGGTCCCTGTTTAGGAGAGGCAGCTTCCATGGAGGTGCCCTGACCACATATGTTTATCTACAAGTGTATTCCTCAGGCATAATTTCTATGTAAGTTTTACTCAGTGTGTATATTTGTGTAAGAATGAGACCAATATTTAGCTAAATGTTTTTGTTGTGAAATAAATTTGTTTTCCAGTTGGCTAGTAAAAGTAAACATATAACTGGGGGCTCATAAGCTTTGATTTGGACAGGATTCTGACCCACAAATTATATAGTACCTGGGGTAGCTAATTGATGTCCCAGAGTGAGTGAGATCTGTTGAATCATGGGATTCATACAGTATAAAATTTAACTAATTACCAACTCTTAGTATTGTGCTCTGCACACAATGGGAAGATCCTGAAAACTACAAGGGAAAGAAGAGGAAAAGGAAGAGACATAGGAAAAGGAAAAGAAAGAGGATGATGACATCTCAGTCAAAAATAAAATTCCCCAAATAATAAGGAAATGAAAAATAAAAGTGAGGTGGTGGTGTTGCTCAATGAAACAAATTTATCTGAGCTTTCATTCTGAGAAATCACCAAGTTTAAGTTGTAAAAACAAATATATGGTATTGCAGGAACCTGTGTTATGTTTGAAGTAAGCAGGATATCCCTAGTTGGAGTAGGAGGTGATGACTGAGCCTGGTAAGAGGCCAGAACAAATTACACTGTGCTTTCCTCTCCATCCCTACCTTACATACAATATTTACAAAAGTAAAAATAGTTTCAAGCAAACATCAAGGGGCATCTTAGAATGGGAAAAAAGTCTCAAAAAGGCATCTTTGAGGGGGGAGTACATGGAAGCAAGAGGGGAAGTAATAACATATTGACTTTGGTAATTACGGTGGATGGTGGGGAGTGAAAAGAGGAAGATGCAAGATAGCACAGTTGTATATAAGAGCTTTAGTGCACTTATTTTTAAAATAAACGTTATTAATTTCCCTTGTCCTATCACCTACATTTTCCAATGGATTTCTCATTACTCCTCCTTGAACTGTTATGACAAAAAATAAAAAAAGAAAAATAAAACCATTCTACAAAACTATCCAATATATCTAAGAAGTCAATTATTGCATATAGTGTTCTGTGCACATAGTCCCCTACCTCTGCAAATAAGTGGATGATGAACCTTCTCCTATGTAATTCTTCTTTGGGAATGAGCTTGGTCATTATAATTTGATAGTATTCAGCTTCTATTGTTTTATTCTTGTTCTTCCAATTTGAATTGTTGTCATTGTACGTATTGTTTTCCTGGTTCTGCTTCCTTCATTTTGTATCAGTTCATAGGTCTTCCCATCATTCTTTGTTCTTTGACATCATAATCTTAGTTTAATAGAACACAGTGATTTTTTTTTTACATTTACGTGCCACAACTTGCTTAGCTATCACACAATTGATGAGCATATGCTTTGTTTCCAGTTGTTTTTTACTTTTAAAAATCTCCTCTCTTTCAATAATCGCTGGCAGAATCACTTGCCTCCATAGTCATTGCCCAGGGATTAGGCAGGAGTAATAGCTCAGATCTTCCTTGGCTAAGGATAGCCTTATTTCTCATTCTCTTCTTCCTCTTCCTCCTCCTTCCCCTCCTCTTCCTCTTATATCACTACTGCTTTTGTATAACATCTACTATATGCCAGACACTGTGCTATGTGCTTTCCAAATATCTCATTTTAACTTGGTAACAACCTTAGGAGGTAGGTGCTATTATTGAGAATTTAAATGACCTGCCCAGGGTCACAGAGATAGTAGCTGTCAGAGACCAGAGTTGAATTTATCTTCCTAGCTCGAAATGCAATGCTCTATCCATTGCCCCATCTAGTTAATCCTTAGAAAGAATGCTTTCCTGTTAATATCTTCCTCAGATTAGATCTTATTTGTTCTTTTGGTGATTTTTTTAAAACTACAGAACTTAGAGTTCATGATACTTGGCATTATTTGAATTGCTATTAAAAATAAATAGGGGGGTAACCATTTCTAAATATAAGACATCAGCTTCTAAACATAGATCACAATCTGAGAAAAATTATCATAGCTTTTAGGGTAAATTTGTTTCTCTATGTATGCTCCTACAAATAGACAGCAAGGGTTCTGGAAGGAGTTTTTAAAGAGCCATTAGGACATGAACATTAGATTCTTCAAGTGGGCATGAGCTTCACACCTCCAAATCTTAACTATGTTTAGTACCTTCAAGTAGTCCCTACCATTTTAGGGGAATTCCCACAAAAGGGGAATTTCTTCAGGTAACTGATAAAGCTATTTTTGGGAATTGCGACTAGAATGAAAATTCCTTCTCAATGCTAGTGTGGAGGGAGATCTATGGTATCTTAGACAAAACCCTTCAACTCTACAAATCCTCATTTTCTTTATCTGTAAAATGAAAGGGTTGTAATAGAGTATCTTTAAGGCCCCACTAGGATTAATGTTTCTGTGATGCTATGATCTAAAATCTACCCAGAATTCAAATACATAACTTTGATTTTAATAAAAAATGCTTAATTCAATTAAATTTAAAGAGTATTTATCAAGACCTATAGCTATGTGCTAACACTAATAGCAGCAGTAATGGTGGCAGTGAAGCAGAAACAAAAATAGTTAATTTCTTTTACAAGTTTAGGGTCTCATTGAAGAGACAAACTATCCATTCAAAGAACATACAGCCTGGTTTGTATGAACATAAGGAGGAGAAAATGAAAGTGAGATAGGAGATCATCATAGGGAGAGACCGGAGGGGACAGAGAAATCAGGAATACTTTCACAGAGAAGATGAAATCCTGGAAGATAAATAGGTTTGAGATATCTGGAGAAATGGTGGGACCATATGTATATATATGTGTGTGTGTGTGTGTATATGCATGTATGTACACACACACACACATTTGCTTTTGCCTATTAAGGAGAGTTAAACAAAATCCTTGCAGATATCCTACCTAAGGAATCCAGGTTCCCTGCCCAGGATTCCCCACTATAGTGGTTTACAGATATTTGTCCTCTTGAAGAAGCAGGTTATACTTTGCATGTTTTCAGGTCTTCTTTTGCTAATTAAATGTATATCATTCCTTTGAAATTCAGTGCTTAACAAAGTACCTTATGGTAGGTAGGCAGTTCGGAAAATGTTTGGTTCTAACATTGGTGATGGTGAGGAGGATGCTCTCTGTGTTAGCGTGACAGGCTGATAAACCAATCTGAACTAATAGGTTAATAGGAAAAGATTATTCAAAATCCAAAAAAGGATTCAAATGGTAGGAATTTAAGGGACTGGAGTAGTCTAAACTGCCTCTCAGATCTCATGGCAGCACAGTCACCTAGAAAGTTTCTGAATTAGGACTTTTGGCTATGAATAATTTAGAATTCCTTTCCAACTACAGGGTTGGGGGAAAGGATAAACACCTGTTTGACAGATTAACTATGTAATAATGGACTTTTGCTTTATATAATCTTTTCTTTTAAAAATTTGAATCCATATTTGAATTCATGCACTAACTAGTTGTATTATTAAGGGACAGACAATGTGGTAAGGTGATTAAAGACCTGGTCTTGCAGGCAGAAAGATTTGGCTTCAAATCTCACCTCTGATACATACTACTTTTGTGACTACCGCCATTCTCAGAGACTATAATTTTATTTTTTTCTTTTCTTTTTTAAACTTTAATTAAAAAATCTTTTTATTTAGTATTTTCCCTGTTACATGTGAAAGCAATTTTCAGCATTTGTTTTTAAAACTGTCTCAAATTCTCTCCCTTCCTTCCCACCTCCCTCATTGAGAAAGCAAGCAGTTTGATATAGATTACAAATCTGTCGTCATATAAAACATTTCCATAATAGTCATGTTGTAAAAGAAAACACAAACCAATATAAAAACCTAAGAAAAACAAGGAAAGTGAAAAAAAAAGTGTACTTCAATCTGTATTCAGACTCCTTCAGTTCTTTCTCTGGGGATGGATAGCATTTTTCATCATAAGTCCTTCAGAGTTGTCTTAGATCATTGTGTTGCTGAGAACAGCTAAGTCATTCACAAGTGATCTCCTTCAATACTGTTGTTCCTGTGAATAGTGTTCTCCTGGTTCTACACATTTCACTATGCATCAGTTCATGTAAATCTTTCCAGGTTTTTCTGAAAGCATCTAGCTTATCATTTCTCATAGCACAATAGTATTCCATCACGTTCACATGCCACAACTTGTTCACCCATTCCCAAATGATGGGCAGTCCCTCAATTTCTAATTCTTTTCTACTAGCAAAGAGTTGCTATAAATATTTTTACACATACAGTTCTTTTTCTTTTTTTTAATCCCTTTTGGATCCAGACCTAGTAGTAGTATTGTTAGATTAAAGGGTATACATAATTTTATATACCTTTGGGCATAATTTCAAATTGCTCTACATAATGGCTGAATCAATTCACAACTCTACCAACAATGCCTTAGTGTGAGACTACAATTTCCAGAGAAAGTGCTGAGCTACATTAGTAGAGAGAGTTAGGTCATCTTGGAATATCCAAGTAAAATCACAGCACAAGTTTCTATTCTTAATACATAGAGTTTTGTTGTATTTCAAAATTTATCACCTATATGGATTTCTGAATAATGTATCTAAAGCCACAGAACCATAAACTGTAAGACCCAGAAGGCTTTTAGAGATTATCTCACCCAGAGGTGTCAAACTCAAGGGGCAAAACTCCCAAGTGCTGCAAAACCAGATTACAATGGAATTAAGAAATGTTCATCACAATAAATGAAAATATAATATAAAATAGAAGTTAATTTATGGTTTTCCAAATCAATGCAAAGCTGCAGAGATCCCTTTCTATTTGAATTTGACACCATTCTTCTAGACCAAACAATATCAGTTAATAATGTTGATTTTTTTTGCTTTCCCTAGAGATTTATTCATTGCTATAAACTATTTTGTGGCCCCTATTAACAGATAATTTCTTAATAAGAATAACCATTAAAGGATAATTTATTTCCCTGAAGTTCAAAGATAATTTTTACAAGATACTAGAAATTACCAAGTCTAACCATTTCATTAAAAATTTTTTTAATAATGCTAAGCACTGATGAGTTAAAAAAATTTAAGTCCCTACACTCAAGCAACTTATAATTATACTAGAAGGGGTAAGAATCATTAGAATAATAGAAACTTTTTGGAAGAGACCTCAGAAGCCCTAAGTCCAATGCTTTCTTGAATATGAATACCATTTCATACACACAGTCATTCACTCCTTTAAAGATCTCAAGTGATAGGAAATTCATTATCTCTAAGACAGTCAATTCCAGTTGTTACAACTTTAATTTTTAGGAATTTTTTTCCTTTAGGTAAGTAGAACTTGGTTTCTTTGCAATTTTTACTAGTTCTGTTTTTTCTTTAGAACCAAGCGGGGTAAATCTAATCTCTCTTTCACATGATAGCTGTCATTTAAGTTTTCTCCAGAACCGTTAACTGATCTTTTGACATGAATTCAAATCTCCCTATCATTCTGACTGCTCTACTTTGGAAATTTTCCAACTTGTCAATGTCCCTTCTAGAATGCAGTCTTCAGAATGAAACACAATACTTTAGGTGTAGTCAGGGTATTATACAGTGAAACTCTCATCACCTTTGCTTAAGACATTTCAGTCCTTCAGGGATCTGTACATGACACACCCTCCACTGAACGATACAGTTCAAAATTACCCTATACCTGTCTTCATAAGTTGATGATGTGAGAGGGAGAAAAAGAAATGAGAGGAGAGAAAGGGAAACGGAGAATTGATAGAGGAAGAGAGAATGTGAGAGAGAGAGACACACAGACAGAGAGACAGAAAGAGACAGGGACAGAGGGAGAGAGGGAGAGACAGCAAGAAATGGAAAATAAATCCTTGCCTTTTAGTCCACTTTTTAATTTAACTTTTAATGACTTTGTCTTTGCTTAGCTAAGCAAGATGGAACCACATAGTGGACATAGAATTCTTCATTGCATCTATACCTGCTGAAAACCTTCCAAGCTTGGTACAACCTGTGTTCTACTAATATAGCCTTCAACAGCCCAGTAGTATTCCTTCATTATGATGAGAAGAGTAAGATCTTAGAGGAGACACATAGTTCCATTAACATGGCTTACAATAAATAGCACTGACACTTTTGGCTGCCATATCAACTTCAAACATGTTCTCCTAAAATTTTTTTCAGGTGAACTACTTTATAGCTATTGCTCCCATTCCTCATACATGTGCAGGTGATTTCTTCAAAGCAAGTGTGGGAATTAAATTTATCTCTGGGAAATTTCAGTGAAGATGTTCTCATCCATAATCACAAGGTAAATTAAGATATTTTAAATATATGAGAGGTCATACATCAAAATGACTTGAGAAAGATTTTTAAATTGGAGAGGGATTAAAATTAAAGGAGGCCAGTCAGACAGTTGTTACAGTAGTCCAAGAAATACTAAGAATCTTAATAGGTTTCTGGTGATAGTGGGGAAAAAAGTACCAGTGTGAGAGAGATTGGAGAGGCAGGATGGAAAATAGTAACTGGCAACCCAAGTGGATAAAAGAGGTGAAGGAAGACAAAAACTACCTTTGAGAGTCTGGACCAGTAGGATGGTGGCATCATGAACAGAAATAAAGATTACAAAGAGAAGCAGTTGTGTAATTGATTTACTAGCAGTGTGACTATGGGGAAACCACTAAACCTCACTAAGCCTCAGATATCTCCTCTATAAATGGAGTTATGATAATATTCGTACTACCTAATCAAGATAATTTTGTGAGAAAATTTGTTATAACATGTTATATAAATTCCATTTATTATAATTATATAAATGATATGACATAAATATAAAGCTATGCCAAAATTGAGATGTTATCCCAAAGGTCTTAGTGAAGTTTTAGACACTAAGACTTTTGGGATACTGTATAATAGTCCATTGGAAATGGGAAAATGGAACTGGGAGAGAGGTCAGAGCTAAAGTTTTAGAAGTTAACAGCAAAGAGGTGATAATTGAAACCATAGACGTAGAAGAGATCACCAAGGGATGAACAAAATAAGACCCAGGGAAATGAATAGACTTTTCCGAAGTCACACAGCTTGGGAGGGAGCTAACTTGTCTGAAGTCACAGAGCTCAAATCTTAAACTTCTGATGGCATGCTGCCTTTCATTATTTTTATAGTCTGCTAAGTAAAATGCTTCAATATTGCACGTACCTAGGAATATTATGTTTATGTAAATTTTTATTCACTTATGTGTAACATATGTACATGTTGCAAGTGCAACACAGTGTTCTGGTTAAGCATTTTCATTCTTCTGAGAATGGCAATGATTGTGGGAGAGAATGACAGAATGGTGAGTGTCAAACCTATGCACCCATCATCTCTCTTATCCAGGATTTGGAGTTGATTTCTGCAGAACTGCATTCATTTGGGGATTGGTTTTTCATCTAAGCCTCGTCTCTGTTAGACAAGCGTGGAAGGATACAAGGCTGGTATACAACCCAGGCTACACTGAGAGTCGGCAGCGCCTGCCTTTCCCTTATAGACAGGATGACAGCTGGAGTCCGTGTGTGCCAAGCTGGCGTTTGACACAGGAATGTTTCTGGTCTGTAGCCATGCCACAGACTACAGCACAAGACTTTGAACAATGAAAGGAAGAGAACTTTCTAATGTGTATGAGCTACTTGAAACGTTCATAGGCTGGAAGCTTCACTTTCATTGCTTAACAGTATATTACTGATATGTTCAATGGCAGAGCTTCTTCCCTTATGAGAGATAGCATAGGGAAAACAATATAGAGTAGACTAGGATATCAGCAGACCATAGTTTGAACTCCGCCTCAGATACTTCGTAGCTGTATGATTGTGGACCAGTCATATTACTTCTTAGAGACATAGTTTTCTCGTCCATAAAATGGACTTAAGTGATAGTCATTACCTAACTCACAAAGTCATTATAAGGAAAACTCTGCAAATCTTAAAGTACCATGTCAATGTGTTTTATTATTGTAATTTGTCTCGTGTTATCTGATGACGTTCAGATGGAAATGGTTCTGGAATAAATCACTATCCTGCTGTTATTCTATTATATTTAATGTTCTGAAGACTAAAATTTCAATTCAAAAATGCATTTTGTAATTGAATACAAGGATAGAGGAGTAAGCTCAGGCTTGGTAGGCTTGCTGAAAGCATCTTTGGTACGATTCCAGTAGCAGAGAGGACAATGGGAATGACATAACCCTCATCCTGTTCCCATATGACTTTTGATTCTTTCAGCTAGACATCTTAATTTTGAAAGATTTTATATCCGTGTATTTTGGCGATTAAAAGCATTTGAGATGGCAGAATAAATTTAAAATGTTCTTACATTTTTATGAATCGACACTATGTACAGAAAGAAGATAGTGGGCAGAAGTTCTGTTGGTAATAATTGTCTGGTTCCATTAAGTTGCATTCTCAAAGATATTTTGAGGCTTATGTTTGCTGGACTGTAATTGGTCATCTTTTTGTTTATGAAATGTAACAAGCTTCTGATGTATAATTCTAGCAACTACATTGCATACCAATAGGTACTCAACAGCTGCTAATTTTTTGTAGCCTGTGGTGATGTGTTACACATATTGTTTAGTCATTTCAATCATGTTCAACTCTTCACGATCTCATTTGGGGTTTTCTTGGTGAAGATACTGGTGTGCTTTGCCATCCTTCTCCAGTTTATTTTACAGATGAGGAAACTAAGGTAAGCAGGGTTAAGTGACTTGCCCAGGGTCACACAGCTAGTAAGTGTCTGAGGCTGGATCTGAACTCAGAAAGATGAGTCTTTCTACCCTTTCTACCCTTCTACCTTATTGAAAAAAAAAAGGTGAGACTATCTATTATGAACTGCCTAATCCCTTCTATTTCTCACCAAAAAGGCTCTTTATATCTTCATCCACTTTAATTTTTTTTTTGGTTTGAGGTAAAGGTGGTCCTACTTCTTGTTAAGTTTATAACTTATACCCTTTATCCCAATCTCTTTGATTTCTCTGGAAGCCTGTTCTCTCTCTCTCTCTCTCTCTCTCTCTCTCTCTCTCTCTCTCTCTCACACACACACACACACACACACACACACACACACACACACCTCTCCCTCATCACCTTTACATCTTCTATCTTTCAATCTCTATCTACAAGCTCCTTCCATACCACCTGCAAAATTATTGGATGTCCTTATCCTTAAAATAAAAGAACTAATGCTACCGTTCTCTCAAACTATCATCTTATATCTCTTCTCTCTTTTGCTGTTTATCTTGTTAACTCCTAAAAATAATTGTCTTCTCTTTAATACTTCCTTCCTTCTCTACATCTTGTGCTCTGATTTCTGATATGAAACTCTATTTTAACTGCTGGCTCCAAAAGTGCTAATAATTTCTTAACTGATCAGTCAGTTGACCTTTTCTCAGACCTCTTTAAACCCTGTGATACTGTAAGATCACCTTCTCTTCTAGGAGAGTCTTTCTATGACCTTACTGTTCCATCAAAACTGCTTTCTCCAAAGTTACTAATGATCTCTTAGTTGCCAAATCCAATAGCCTTTTCTCAGAACTCATTCTTCTTGACCCTTCTGCAGATTTTGACCCAGCTGATCACCCTCTCTCTCCTCTCTGATACTTTTTTCTCTGTAGATTTTTGGGATATCACTCTGTTCTTTTTCTTATTCTATGACTCTTCCTTCTCTGCCTCTTCTGGTGATCCTTCTCCAGAACATGCCCTCTACCCATTCTCTAACCATAGATGTCCCTCAGGGCTCTTCTTCCCTATATACTACTTTGCTTGGTGATCTCATTAGTTCCTATGGATTTAATTACTGTCTCTATGTTAATGATCCTCAGATCTTACTATCCTACCCTAAGCTCTCTGTTGACCTCCATTCTCACATCTGCAACTGCCTTTTAGACATCTTGAAATGGATGTCCAGCAGATATTTTAACTTCAATATTTCCAATACTGAATTCATTACCTTTCCTCCAAAGCTTCCCTGACTCCTACCCTCTCTCTTATTGTAGAATACAACACCATCCTACCAGTCCCTCAGGCTCACAACCAGAATCATTCTGGATTCCTCACTATTTCTCACCTCTCCTCCACCATATCTAAACTGTTGCCAAGGCCACCTTTATAACGTTTTTTGAATATGACTTTCTCTCCTCTGACACAGCCACCACTCTAGTTCAGGCCCAAATCATGCACAACTAGATTATTGCAATAGCTTCTGGTGCATCTGCCTGCTCAAGACTCTCCCCAATCCAATCTGTCTTTCATTCAACCACCAAAGTAATTTTCCTAAAGCTCAGATCTGATCACGTTATCCCCCCACTCAGTAAACTCCAATGGTTCCCTTCTACCTCCAGGAGCAATTACAAAATGCTCCATTTGGCATTCAAAATCTTTCCTAACCTAGTCCCTCCTAACTTTCTTTGTTACTCCCTGACACTGACCTCCTGGCTGTTCCATGAATAAGACTCTCTGTCTCCTGGTTCTGGGTGTCCTCTCTGGCTCTCCCCCATGCCTGAAAATGCTCTCCCTCCTCAACTCTGTCTACTGACTTCCCTGGCTTCCTTTAAGTCTCAGCTAAATCCCATCTTTTACTGGAAGCCTTTCTTACTTCTCATTAGAAGAAGCATCCCCTCTGTTATTTTCTCTTATTGTAAATATAGCCTATTTGTATATCTTTGATCCCAAGGAGTCTCCCCATTTAGACTGTAAGCTTCTTGAGATCAAGGACAGTCTTCTGCCTCTTCTTGTGTCCCAAGGACTGGCACATGTTAAGCACTTAATAAAGGTTTGTTGATTGACTGATAGTGTCTTTTCCTATGGAGCTCTCTTAGTTTCCTTTCACCCTGTGTGACCACCCTTTCCCAGGCTCCTTTAATTAATAATCATCTATTTCTCTCCTTCCAAAGTCTTAATAACCCCAAGGTGCTGTTCTAGGCTCTTTTCTCTTTTCCCTCTGTACCCTCTTCCTTGGTCATCTCAATAGCTCCCATTAGTTTAGTTATAATCTATATTGATTCCTAAATCTATAAATCTAACTCTAATCTGTCTCCTGAGTTCCAGTACCATGAACTGTTGGGCATCTTCATCTAGATATCCTATCAAATTTCAACATGTCCAAAATAGAACTCACTATCTTCTCCCATAAACCTGCCCCTCCTCCAAAGTTCCCTACTCTGCTAATGCTGCCCCTCAGTCATCCAGATTCAAAGCCTTGGAGTCATCCTTGACTTTTTTTCTCCCTTGCTTCTTATCCCTCGTTTCTAATTATTTCTATTTCCCTAAAATATCTCCCATATGTCCCCTTTTCTCTGAATCTCAGAGCTACCACCCTATCACCTATCAACCACCTATCATAATAGCCCTCAAATTAGTCCCTTGGCTCACAGCCTCTCCCCTCTCCGCAAGGCTTCCTCCCAAAACCACCAAAGGAATTTTGCTAAGGCACAGATTGGGGCGTATCACTTCCCTCCACCAAAACATTAGTGATTCCCTAGTGCTTCTAGAATAGTATAACAATTCCCCTACCTGCCATTTAAGGTAGACTCTTTAACTTGGCTCCGATTTACCCTTCCAGACTTATTTCACATTAGCCCGAGTCCACATACACACTCTACATTCTAGCCAAATTGGACTGGCTGCTCCCTGAGCTCAACATTCTGCGTCCTAACTCTCTGCATCCACAAAAGCCATCTTCCATTCAGGGAACATCCTTCTTCCTCAGCTCCCTACTCAGAATCTTAATTAAATCTTAAAGATTTAATTCATGCTCTACCTCTTGAAGCATTCCATGATCTCACTCCTTCCTTAAATTATTTTGTATTTACTTAGTAATATTTCTCTGTCATCTATCTATCTGTCAGTCTATCTTCTATCTGTCTATCTACTATCTATCCATCCATCCATCTTCTATCTTCTACCTTTCTCTATCTTTTTAATAGAATATAAACTCCTTGAAAGCACAGACTGCTTCATTTTTTCTCCTTGCACAATGCCTTGTGTATCATTGATACTTGGTTGAATTCCTGATGCCAGAACAGAAAAAAGACAATAGAATCTTTGGTCATCACACCTAAACATAGATTTTGTGAAGGATCTCTTCTCAAATGGTAGCACAACTATAGACAGTTGCTCTGCGGAAAATATATGCAATAAAGTTAATCCCTGGTCTAGCACTATATTATTAGAACTCTGATATAAACTTTAGAGAGTTGTGACTCCCATCAGACAAGGAAAACTATTAAGACTTTCTTCCCTCAGGAGTACAGAATGTGCCCAAGGGACAGAGAATTGTTAAATTCCTATAGAGAGGAAAAGCTAAGGTATAATGTCAAATGATTGTCAGCTGGGGGAAGGAGAGAGTAACACTTTAGACCACCCGCTGGAAACAGGTTGGAACTACCAAGAAAGTCATACCAAAGAGATTTGTTAGAGACAAGATTCAGTCAAAAAGGTATTCATGTTTGGGACTAAAAACAACATCAAGAATTCAAATTAAGGGATCCGTGCCTCTTATGATTGCTCAATCAAGGATTTCTGTTTCATTTTCCTGCTTTCTTTTAATAAAACTTCTTTTTACAAAATTGTGGATTATATCCAAAGAGGAGTTCATTTCTCTTATGGTAAGTAGTGCAATGTGGATATTTTCCCCGGTTCTCTAGGTGGGAGTATGAGAAAGAGAAGTGAGAAAGTGCCCCAAAATGTTCCTGGGTCCTTTGTGCCATGAAAGTCTCTGATGTAAAAGTTATACCAAATTCTTCTGGGTGGCTAAATGGTTTTGTGAGGCTGTGTGAATGTAATGGGAATTTAAATAGGAAGATCTTTCCCATTCATTAATAGGCTCATGTGATGGTCACATGGAAGTATGAGTCATATGGAACCTTTGGTGGGAGGAGTTTGCTGAATGAGTAGAGGGTGGAACAGGAAGAGGCAGAGCTAGAGTGTAGGTAAAAGGAAGTTAGTCATGAGAACAGTCAGAGCTAGGAAGGATGCAGGCAAGCAGGCAACTGGCCAGTATGAGTGAGAGAGCTTGCTTATGACTTTGTTTTAGGGAGCTGGTTTGTGGGAAGCCTAGCAGGGGGAAGACTTGGGGATGGTGTTGTTGTCTGCATTGTTATTGCATGTAGATTTTTTGTTACTATGATGGATTTGACTTTCTGGTGTTGGGATTTGGCTTTCTGGTGTCTGAATGAATGTATTGGTTCTGTGTTCCATGTAGAAAGTCTGTAATATTTCACAATTCAGAATTGCACTGAGACATTCATGGTGCTGTGACTGTTGCATTGGTGCTTCAATGAATAAACAATGAATAAAGGAAAATGTGACCATGTATAAGATATTGCACATGGAAAAAATATTCTAGACTAGATTTATAAGATGAGCTCAGGACCCTCAGATAAATTCCAATGAACAACTAATAACTGGTGATAATATAGATTATTTCAAGGTTTTATTCATTTGTTGTTGTCTTTTGTTACTCAAAAAAGACCAAAATGACATCATTATGTTAGGGTCAATGTACAATCCAACTATGTCTAACTATGACTGATCAGACCAATACAATCTCCAAAGCTCTGCCATGGATTGGATACAAATAGTCCATATGCAAATGTACCTTATATACATTATTACATCTTATCTGTGCAATAACCCCATGAGACACATACATGGGTAATATTTTTTGGAGATAACGAAATTGAGGTTAATAAAGGTTAAATTATTTGCTCTTGATCATATAGTCAGCAATTCCATCATGGTAGAAGTTGTACTTTCTTGAGTCTAAGTTAAGAATACTTTCCACAACACTAGAAGACACTGTCCCCGGAAATAGCCAAGATCAAACAGGGTAAGAGAATTTGGAGGATTGCCAGGAAGGGTATTGAAGACAAAACTGAAAATATTACCCTTTCATCAAAGAAAATTGTTGTGAAATAAGACTAGGTCTATGCTGTTTTGGTTACTATCCCAAAGAAATAGACCGACAGGACCTATGGGAAATTAAAGAAAGGAACAAAAGTGATCCAGTTAATGGACCTGTTATGAGGATAAACTACAACTAAAAAAAATAAATTGGGATTCTTTATCTTTGAAAGCTGACAACTAAGGATTATAAATTAAAAATGGAAAGGACCCAGTCCCATTATTTTACAGATGAGGAAACTAAGACCCTGAGAGACTAAGCAACCCACTCAAGGTAGGAAATTAGATAATAGACCTAAATCTGGAAGGGGCCTAAGAGGTCATCTAGCCTGACCTTGTCATTTTATAGGTGAAGAAATGACCCAAGGTCACGTAAATGTCAGAATCAGTATCCGAACATTCCACAGCTCATCTAACTATAAGTCTGGTACTCTTTCTGCTGTACTGAGTTGCCTCCATCTTAAATGCTATAAAACCAAGAATGTCAAAGATAGGATAAATATTAACTTGTTCACCAAGTCCTGTAACTAAAAGGTACACTTGAAGCTTGTAAAGACAAGACAAGACAATGTAACTTAATAAAGTGGATAATGTGACTGCCCTTGGAAATGGTCTGTATCATCTTAAGGATGATCACATTGGATAATCACTCTCTTGGAAATTACTATAGTCACAAATGGTTCACAATCACATTTGAATTACAAATGTTTCCCAAAGCTTTTAGTAGAAATTGAACAGGAACAGTCTTTTCTCCTTGCCTCCTCAATCTTAAAGAACATATCTGGTGTTTGCAGATAAGATGGAGACTTTAGTCTCCCAGGCTCCATATTTTCCCCCAAAGACTATATTTTTATTTTTTAGAAAAGTAAATAAATGAAGATGAAGATAAGCTACCACCACCCACACACCCCCAGTAGTAGCCAATGTGTAAAAACAATTGGTTTGGGGGTCATTCTTTCATGACTAATCTTTATGTCACCTGCTCTAAACAAAAACAAATGCCATTGGTGTCCAATCTTCCCAGAAATGAAAGTCTGCACATAAGGACAAACCTTGAAATGGAAACAAACTCTTAACCCCTGTGGACTGATTCAGTCTTGTTTCTGTCCAGTTTAAATACGAAAATATTTCTGTCCTCTCAAAAACACTTACTTTGTCCTATGACTTAGTTCCTCAGTTTTGTTTCACATTGCAAAATCCGGCCATGTGTGACCCTTTTCCACATCTTTTCTACTGGGAAGAAGAATAATACCGGAAGAAAATGGTTTATTCAAAGTCACTGTGATAGGAATGTGACCAACAACAGGATTGAAAAAGCCTAACTCCATCTTTACCTCCACCCCTCCTGATCCCTGCTCCCTATCTTCCCAAGCCTGGTTGACAGAACAGCAATTTGACAAATACTTCTATCTGCTAATGAGCAGGCAGCTAAAAATAAAAACAAGGCTACCCACTTCAGCCAACAAAGCATCTGTTCTAAGAAAAGAGATTCTCTCCCCCTCCTCCCTGACTTCGGTGGGTTTTTATCCTTTGTAGCCTGTCTCCACTGAAAGACAGATTCCAATTTCCCCCAGGACCACAAAATGCCCCCCAACCTCTCCCCCATCATTGTGGTTGCCAGTTTAGTTTTCAGTTGTGGCCAATGGTAACCTCTTGCACCATTCTTAGCTAAATAGTGTTTGTTTTAGGAACAAAGCACAGAGGACAAATATTTCGATGTGGTTTTCTATTTGGGGTGAGGGAGGGGCTAATAGTTGAAGTCAAGCTGATTCTCATCTTTTCCAGCCCTTGTTATCTCTCTTCTAAGAGAGCTCCAAGCACATGGAGACACATGGTCGCTAGCCTGCAAAAGAGGAAAGATTGAGGTTGGATATGATTAAAGAGGAAAGCCCAATAGGCAGGAAGCACACTGAGTCACTAAGCAAAATATTTGAAAGTGTCCACTGTACCCTTGAATTAATAACAAATATAATGGATCACTAGAATTTCAAAATATGGGCTCTAAAAGGGAAATCAGGGGTCATTTTGCCCTGACCTTACCAGAAGAAACCCTTCTATATAATCTCGACCAATAGCCATCTAACCTTTCTGCCTGAAGACTTTCAGTGACCACATCATCTACCAAGGCAGCCCAACTCATTTTTTAATAGCTTGGATTGTTAGGAAATTTGATCTCATAGGGAGCTTAAATCTGCCTCTCAGCAACTTCCACCCCAGATATCAAGTACAGCAAGTAGTGGCACAGTGAAAAGAGACTAGATGCACAGTCTGAAGACATTGGCTCTACCTCTGACTCTCTTATTTACAACTTGTGTGACCATGGGCAAATCGTTTTAACCTCTCTGGGCCTCAATTCCTTTTCCTGTAGAGGAGATAAATGGGAGCCAGAATCCAAACCTCAACAGGCACATCAAATAAGAGAGAAAAGTTGCTAAATCACCTCTAAGTTCTTTCTGGCTTTAAATATAATATCCTGAGTCTGGTTCCTCACCAACATTACAATCTTTTAGATATTTAAACATGGTAATCATGCCCCTACTAAATCTTCTCTTATCTAAATATCACTCAGGCCCTTCAATGAATCCTTGTATTCTCTAGTCTTCCCATCCTGGTAAACTTTTCTGGACCTGCCCAAGCTTATCAGTATCCCTCTAAAATGTAATGCCTGGAACTGAACCCAGTACTCCAGATGTAGTTTGAATAGAGAAGAATGCGGTAGAACTCTGAACTCTCATGTTACTGATACTAAGTATTTCACTGTAGTCAAAGATTCTATTAGCTTTTTTTAGTTTCTCAGTACCACTGTGAATTCATTGAGTTTGCAATTCACTAAAATACCCAGATACTTCTTCACACAACTGGTATCTATTGATGAGTCTTGCACCTTGTGCTTAGGAAGTTGATTTTTTGAACCCAAGTATAGAAATTATGGATCTACTCCTTTTATGGGCCTCACACCAGACAGGGTGTTTATTCTCTGCCCAATAACCTGTGTTTGTCCTGCGTTTTTGAAGATCATGATGTCAGAGAAATGATGACATGACTTGCACTTGACTTTGTTTTGAGTGAGCAAGGTCCCCAGTGTTACTTTCCTCTCCTGAGCCATCTGGATCCAGTGACCAGATATTGATTAGGATGATTGGAGAAGGCCCAGGTGTATTCTGGAAGACCTTGGTCTATTCACTTAGAGTGAGGTAAGACTGTTCAGCAAATAAGCCTCTCTAAGAAGTGATTAGGGAATGGCCCCTTTAATGGTCAAAAGAAAAAACATAAGTAAATCAAAATGGGAGGGAAAGAGCAACAGTTACTATTGGTAATCACTGTGAAGTCAGGAGGGTGCAGAAAACATCCATTAAGTGGAGTTTTGTTTGGTGTGCAATCTATGGACTTCAAAGTGAACTGGGTTTAAGGGTCTGAGAAAGACAAGACAGAAAGAAAGACAGGAAGACAGAAAGGAAGGAAGGAGAAAGAAATCTTTCCACAGAATTCCAAGTTAATTGGACATCCTCTGGCCATCCAAATTTACCTTCCTTTGGAGAGAAGGAAGACAGAGGATGGACAGAAGGGAGCAGATAAGCTGAGTTACCCAGCTAGCTGGGTCCACATTCAGGCAGCATGGCCTAAAAACTAGCTCATTCATATAGCGCTCAAAACTAAAGGAGCTACCTCCACCCATATGTATCCCTTATGACTTGAAGAAAAGTCCCCTTAACTCTACAAATACCTACCTAGGCCGGGTTAAGAGTGGAACATGAGGGAAGAGAATTGACATTTCTTTTATAAATGAAAAGTTTGGAAGCTTATTCACAAAGCCTTTCCTGTTGTCTCTGAGACTGTCTTCCCTCTATAATTAGTTTTTATTCAAACATAGCACTGGCTGCCCACTGTGACTGGTATTTACCCCTGCCTTTTACTTTCCTTGTCTTCCTTCAAGGCTCAACTCAAATGCCACCTTCTTCAGGAGGCCTTTCCTGACCCTCCTCTCCTTCTACAGCTAAGAGAATTAGACTAAACTACTCAGAGATTCTTTGAGCTTTAAATCTATGAAGGCTAGCGCCTTTCCTTCTAAAGTTCTTCCTTCTATTCTATATGTATCTGTATGTACATGTTCCCCTATTAGAATATGTTTCTTGAAGGCATGATCTAATTTTTTAATTAGGTGAACTAATTTTTTAAATTTTTTCTAATTTTTTTGTGTATCTGTAGTGCTTTATACATTATCTGGCACATGGTAACTTCTTAATAAATGCTCATTGACTGATTCTCTGTATCTTTTATTCTAAATATATCTTTCTACAGTTAAACAGATATAGATTTATACACACACATGCACACACGTGTGTGTGCGTGTGTGTGTGTGCGTGTGTGCGCGCGTGTGTGTATGTGTATTCATGCTTCCTTCCCTGATGAAATTCCTTTCCTTGAGAGCAGGGATCATTTCATTTTTTGTCTTTGTATACTCAGTGCCTAACATAGTTCCTGGCATATAACAAGTGCTCAATGGTTACTTATTGAATATTGATTATCTACAGTGAGCCTTATCTTCTCTAACTGTAGATCTTCAAAGATCCTTGTTTTGATACAGAGGAACAGAGATTGATGATGAATCATAGAAATCTTTACAGGCAGTAGAATGTAAGCAATTCCATTAGAATATTAATTATGAGTTGGGATTGTTTCATTTTGTATGCTGGTATCCCCAGGGTCTGGCACATAATAGGTACCAAATAAATAATTGTTGATTGTTTAAAGACCAGCTTCCTTATCTTACTGAGAATGGAAAATGAGATACAGAAGAGTTAAAAGATTTAGCCAGGATTGTAACCTAGTAAATTCTGAGTTGAGAATTGAACATCTCTAAACCTAGTGCTCTGTTGATGCTGTCAGGCAGCTTAATCCAAGGGGGAAATCAACTTTCACATTAAGAGGATTAATTTTTCTCCTGTTTCTGAAGATCACGCTACAAAATCGTAGACTGTTACAATTTTCCATTCAAATTCAGTCTACCTACTTAGACTTGAGTCCTGGGTCTAGAACTTACTAGCTGTGTGGTGATAGGCAAGCCACTTAACCTCTCTGACCCTTCAGGTTATTCATCTTCAATAGAAAGATAAAAGCGTATTGCCTATCTCACAGAGATATTGTGAGACAAGATCTCTGTAAAACTTAAAAGGGATATTTAAATGAGCTGGTTGTTTGGTAAAAACTATTTCTTCATGACATATTTTATAGCTTTAGGTTCTAAGCATCATGGAACCATGGGAAAAGGATTAGAGAGAGTCAGGAAACTTGGGATCTATTCCCAGTTCTGCTACTCATTAACTATCTGACATTGGACAAGTCACTTTATAAACCTCAATTTTTTCATCTGTAAAATTAGAGATTTCAGTGATATGATCTGTAACAGTGTCTACAGTCCCAGACTTTATGAAAAGGGTCTAGGTAAATATGAAGAAGTCAGTTTGCAATTTTAGGTGGATATCAAGTAGAAGTGTGGCTCATTCCCAGCAAGATTTTCAATTGAATTTACATATAATGTTGAAAATACTAATATGCTTTTTTCTGGTTTTCCTTAGTAACTCAATGCTAGTTTCCTTTACTTATTCCTGTCTCTTTTTTAATGCTTCATTAATGTTCTTTCTTTTTTTAAAACATCATCATTACTTCCCAATGATGACTTGACCCTGTCGTAGTCATATGTAATATAAACACAGACTACCAAGGTTGAGGTCTTCCTTCAGCCTCTCTCTTTTTACCTCAAAACTCATTATATTTGACCATTCCTCCCTTTCTTTTTATATAAAGGCAGTGCAATTCAAGAAGCATTTATTTATTGCCTACAATGTGCAAGGAACTATGGTAGGTTCCAGAAATACAAAAACAAAAAATGTTAGAGCTATCAGAGGATAGGAAGGATATAGCACCTACACAGGTAAGCAAATACAAAACCAGCGAGTCAACCAGCATTGATTAGGTACCTACTGTGTGCCAGACATTGTACTAAAGTCTGTGAATTCAAAGAAAGGCAAAAAACAGTCAATACTTTCCAGTTGTTCGCAGTCTAATGAGTGAGATTATGAGATATGTACATGATGAATTGGGTTTAATTCCAGAGAGAAGGCTCTATAATTAAGAAGGACTGAGGGAAGTCCTACTTCTTCCTAAAGATGGGATTTAACTGAAACTTGAAGAAAACCAGGGAAGCTTGGAAGAAGAGAAAAGGAGGGGAAAAGTTCCAGGAATGAAGAACAGTCAATGAAAATGCCTGGAGTCTAGTCACTGGAGTCAGTGACACTTGATTGGAGTATACAAAATATCCATAGACCCATGGACCAAATTCCTCTCTCCTCTCTCAAGCTCTCCTAAATCAGATCAAATCTAAGGCAGCTGAAGAAAACTGTTAGTTTTACTCTGGATCATTAGGTCTCCATACAAAGTTTACTCTGGAAGATCTACTACTGTACTTATAGCTAGACTTCCACACATGTGACTCAAGGTCAAGCACTCAAAGTAATAAATGCATATCAGATAGCATGTAGTCCTTACTGTACATAACAGAAAATATGTATAGTACCAAGGACTCTTGGTTCTATGGGGTGGCTAGTTGACATAGTGGATAGAGTGCTGGGTTTGTAGTCAGGAAGACTCATCTTTCTGAGTTCAAATTTTGCCTCAGAGACTTAACTAGCTGTGTGGCCCTAGACAAGTCACTTTACCCTATTTGACTCAGTTTTCTCATCTGTAAAATGAGCTGGAGAAGGAAATGGCAGTATCTTTGCCAAGAAAACCTCATGTGGTCACAAAGAAGTAGACATCACAACAACAACAAAGCCAAGAACTCTTAGCAAAGCCTAAAGAGATACTTACCGTAGACTAAGGAATCCATAAAATCACCACCACCTCTTATTGGTATAGATTTACTCTTGAGTCCTTTCAATTCTATTGGTTGGTATAGATTTTCTTCTGTTTCTCTATTCCATTCTTACTGCCCAATAATTTGCATGGAATTTAACCTGTGTTTGCCAGCAGGGTAACACCCGGACATTCCAGAAAAAACCTCTTTTCTCCACAAGAGAACTCTATCCTCCTAAGACTTGGATTACACCTCCACTGCAGGCAGACAGACACTTTGAAGCTACGATATGCAACCCCTTTTCCCAATGGACTGTCCAAATCAATCACAGTAATACTGGGGACAAAGTACAAGTCTTCTGTTTCCCCATGATGTAGAGAAATAAAGATATGTTTTGGCACATGGATAGCCCAGGTTAAGAACTATTGGTGTAAGTGGAATGAAACCAATCTTATCTGGGGGATTTCATTTATTTTAAAACTAACTTTCAAGATATGTCCAGGATTAGTAATCCGTTCAGTCTGCTTATGGAGCCCAGAAAGGGCAGTAGATCTAGAATCAGTGGGCCTGTGTTCTAATATCTCCTCTCCCACTTACTATCTGGGTGTCTTTGGACAAATTACTTAATCTCTCCTGACCTCAGCTGCCTCATTTGTAAAATTAGTGGATTGGATTAGATGATTTCAAAGGTCCCTTCAATATCAAAATCTATGATCCTATCTATAACCATTTGCTATGACTACATCAACTGTACAATAAGTAATGTACAACAAGCCAGAAGCATCAAATTGTATTCAGTATACTGCACTGAACCCTATTTAGTATGCTACAAAATATAATGCTTATGAGTAGTAGATGATTACATTATAGATTTTTCAAAAGCAAGAATTGAAAAAACAAATACTCTCTTCAATTAAGTAGAAATCCCATTAGACAGAAGCCCTGACTCCCTGAGCATTCCAGTTAATCAAAACTTTGCACAGTGTTATTTTAGTCATGTCTGGTGAGATATTCAAATATGCTGCTGTTTTTGCAAAACTATTATGTTATGACAAGTTTTATAGCTTTAGGGTTTCTTGGTGAAGATAATGGTTTGCTACTTCCTTTCCCAGCTCATTTTAAGATGAGGAAACTGAGGTAAACAGGGTTAAGTAACTTGCCCAGGGTCACATAGCTAGGAGGTGTCTGAGGCAAGATCTGAACTCAGGAAGATGACTCTAGGCCCAGTACTCCATCCACTATACCACCCAGCTACCCTGCACAGTACTGTAGCGCTTCCCAAAAATAGTGTTAGCTGAATAGGTCCAGGTAGGAAGATTAGAAGCACCTGAACTAGTCAACAACTTTGTGTCCTTGGGGATGTTGGAGTCTGATGCTAGTTGACTTCACAACTTTTCAGAGAAACTCTGCTAGTTTGCCATGGTCACCATGTCATTATAAAGCTTATTTAGAATTGGCCCTGCCCTTGACCTTCCTCCCTTTTCATGAGCTCCTATGGAAAATAGCCTAAATTCTAGAGCTAGGACAACACAAAGAAGGTTAGTTTTGTTCTCATCGCAAAAGCCCTTGACTCATATTTTACTCAAGGAGAGCACACTATGAATCACATGTGATTTCCATTAAATTTTGCATGCGTTCAGATGTGGGTATGAACTAGGGAACATATTTTGTTTGAACTCTCCAGCTCTTCTACTCATTTCTTCAGTTTGCTTTTTTTTTCCTCTGACGCCATATGTTTTTGTATTTCAGTAATGACAAAACATGATCTTTCTCCCTCCTAGGGTAGAATTAGGCATGGAGGGAGCTTGGTGTTTTCTCAGGAAGACAAGGATGGTGGGAAGGAGAAAACAATTGTTTAAGCTTTCCTTGTGAAACTGCATTTCTCAGTGTCCACTCCGGGAAGT
The DNA here is from genome assembly GCA_028658325.1 of Potorous gilbertii. Classification (NCBI taxonomy): domain Eukaryota; kingdom Metazoa; phylum Chordata; class Mammalia; order Diprotodontia; family Potoroidae; genus Potorous; species Potorous gilbertii. The sequence continues at coordinate 62,367 of JAQQSK010002802.1, read as the reverse complement.
GTAAGAATTGGTCATAAATTATTTCTATTACATCAAGAACAGCCTTCTTCAGTGTCATTGGGACTTCTAGTTATATAAATGTGACATGGAGCTCAAGCGCCTGAGCATATTTCAAGTGAAAGATGAGTTAAGATGCATTAGGGAAACAGCTTGCTCAATATACAGAAATAGTCTTCCAAAGTTTCTGGACAGGATATATGTAACTAGATTTTCCCCAATGCATCTTAACCTGGGGTGGAGGGGAGGAGGGTGTTAAATGAGGTCAAATGACATTCCAGGTCTTGGTGGGGAGTGACCATTTATGAGGCTTTCTTTCATTTTACTTATTGCCATCCTTCCAAAGGCTCATTCTGCCTCCATCCATCCTCAGCCCTTGCCACAGACCATCCTGAGCAATTTTTATTCCCTAGGCAAGCTCTGGGGGGATCCTTTTGGATTACAGTAGGGCACCACAACATTTTTAACTGCTAAAGGACTGGCCTTTCTGAGGATAGGGGAAGGACAGGGTTTTTGACCTTGGGGAGAAAGTATAAACCAAGAAAAGGAAACTTTTCTTGGTGTGGGAAGCAGGCCATAAAGGGGATGTTTGTGATGGTGCTGTTTTCCTCCTCTCAATCTCCAAAATGACCCAGGGTAGAGATCGCTTCTGTGGGTAGGGAGTGCAAGGAAAGTGCTAGGGAGGGGGAAGTGTGCTTTTTGGTGCTGTCAGCACCCTCTAAATTTCCTAACATAAGCAAAGTTTCAGTGAGTCTTCCTTCATTATAACTTTGCTCGGCAGCTCCTCCATCTCTCTGGTCCAGTCTATTTCCCTCCTTTTCTGTAACCCCAGGAGCAGAGAGTTCAGAGTTGATTAAGAACAAGGATTTTTAACCTAAGGGTCACAGATCCTTTAGATTTTTTTTGCAAGTCAGTAGTGGGTAGGTGACTTGCTTAGGGTCACATAGCTAATAATGGTCAAGTGTCTGAAGCTGGATTTTGAACTCAGATCCTCCTGACTCCAAGGCCAGTGCTCTATTCACTGTTCTACTTGCTCTCTCCAGATTCCTTAGATTTAAGATGATTAATGAACTTGAATGGGGAAAAAATTGCATCTCTATTTTCATTCATCTTTCACTGAACTTCTTATTTCCTTCTATTATATAAAATTATTATTCTAAGAAGGATGCTGTAGGCTTCATCAGGCTGTCAAACAGGTCAATGACACAAAAAACTAAGAATTCCTGGGCTAGAAAAAAGAGGAGTAGAAGAGAAAGAAGCCTTTTCATTCCGTTATCTTTTTTAACTTTCCCAAATTCTATCTTCCTTTGCATTCTCCTACAGAAAATAAAATCTCTGTATTCATGATACTTATTATGACTTTATCAAATAAATTTTAAAGGGCACACTTATTTAACTCCTTCAGATTCACAAAATCTTTTGTTAAACTAACAGTAAGTAGGTTTTGGTCTCTATACGAACAGACTTTATCAGCACTGAAACATCAAAATAAACAAATTTCCCTATGGAAACTCTCAGGCCCTCTCTCGTTGGGAGATTGTGGTGAATATCATCAAGTCTCTTCCAGAGCTGGCAGAAGTTGTCCTGCGCCCTGACCTCTTTTCCATCAAGGGAAGCACCTGGACAGAAACAGAAGTACTGTTGCCAAGCTATGAAAGGATTGGCTGGTGTTGTCCTGTAAATGACAAGGTCTCAGCACTTTTCTCCTTAAGGATGGTGGTCCTGAAGAAGTTAGCTTGAGTCTCCATTTTAAAAAATATATTTCAGGGGCAGTTAGGTGGCAAAGTGGATAGAGCACTGACCCTGGAGGGAGGAGGACTGAGTTTAAATCTTTCCTCTGACATTTTCTAGCTGTGTGACCCTGCACAAGTCTCTTAACCCTGATTACTTCCAAAATAAAATAAAATAAAATATATCTCAGAAATAACATCTCTCTCAACGGTAATGATATATGGTGCAATGGAAGAGCTTTTGGATGTTACCAAAGGACAGATTCTCTACCACTTACTCTCCCTGTTACATTGTATTCATTGACCTCTCTGGAACTGTTTCCTCATTTGTGAAATAAGGGGATTGGACTAGATAATCTCTAAATCTCCTTCCAGATTAAAATCTATGATGTTATTACAGAGAGATTTTTGCAAAGAGTAAAATGTACTGGGATCCAGCAGATATGAAAGCTGTATTCCAAGATTTATTTCATAACATTTATATAGTGAGGTGAAAAGAACACTGACCTTGAAGTCACACTTCCTGAGCTGAAATCTCAGATCTTCCACTTAATATCTGTGTGACCTTAAGCAAGTCACTTGACATTTCTGGGCTCAGTTTCTTCATTTGTAAAGTGAGATTAATAGTGTCCATCTCCTGACATTGTTGTAAGGATTAAATGAGATCCTATTTGTCATTAGCACATAGTAAACATTGAATAAATTCTTGTTTTAAAAAAAAATGTCTCCCCAGTACTATAGGATAGTGTTTGGTATATAATAGGTGCCCAATGAATGCTTGATTATTATTAGACTCCGTATGTCCACATTTATTCTTCTCTGCTTAAGAAGAGTCTGGGCTAAGGTTTTCTGATCTCTGGCTTTCATTACTGTTAAGGTAATTTGCTCCAAACTTACCGCAGAAATCCTCTGGTTGCTTTCAGCCTATGAGTAACCTCTCACAGGGGACATTCATCTTGAATCTCAACAGTTGGTCACCATCGCATCCACTTCCTTCAGTTTTGCTCCTTGAATAATGGTTATGGGTTTTATATTGTTTTTCTATTCCATCATCCCTAGCTTCTGTCCACATGTCCATTATTCCTTGTTTCCTTCGTTTTCTGTAGCTACTTTTTTTCACTTCCCACTCTGTCATTTGTAATAGTTCCCATGACCATATTTAATAGAGTCACCTTCCCTGTTCCCCAGCCTGGCTTAGTCCTGATTGCAAATCATTGTCTTTCAGCCCTTGCTAGGGTCCAGTTGTGCCTGTGGTCTCATGCCTTGGCTCCTCAGTCACGTATGGTGCTAGGGGCCCAGTCTGACCAGAGTTCTCATGATCTCTACAACCAAAGATTTCTGTAAGAAAATCTAAGTAATAAAATACTGGCTAACCAGTGTGCCATCATGCAGTGTTATCCCTTTATTTAAAACAAATTGGCCTTTCTAACTATTATGTTGTCTTATTACTTCCAGATTAGTTGTCTCCCTGAAGGGGGTCTTTCCTGGCATGTCATGAAAAGAAGTATGTGCTGGGAGCATGAGGGTAAAAACCCACATTCTGACTTCTTCTCTCGATGAGTCATTCACAACCATGTTTAGAGGTAAATACATAGATCTTAGACTTAAACATTATGTTTATATATACCTCTAGGTATAGAAGCCATCTATCACATACCAATACAAACAGAACCAGAATGGGGCCTGCTCCACACACAGCAGAATACAAGATGCCTTTTTCTTTCCCGTAGGTGAATTTACATGATTACCTCTAGGGCAAGCCATGAAAAAAGTTCAGCAAACTTTTCATCACACAACTCAAAAGTGCCTGATTTGAGATTTTAATGCAGCATGGGATGAATTCCATGAAGCAGGCCAGACAATTTTCCATGATGCCAGGATACTGGGCAGTGTTTCCAAGGACAGAAGGCTATTTCTACTCCCTTCTCTCCACCCATTCCTCAAAGTACAAATAGCACAGGTGGCTCCTGTACTCCCAGGAAAATGCCCAGTTGCCTTCTGGGTCATTCTGGTATTATTCACATGGATTTTAAAACATAAATGTTCAGAGGAAAAATAGGGGTGGGGAATGTTGGAAAGAGACCTTTCAGAAGCATTGAGACTCATTAATTCTGTACTGTCTGGAAGAGTGTCAATTGCTAAGAGGACAAATATTCTGCTTTGCTTCTGGTTTAAATTTATAATGAAAGATCACATGATGCAAAAAGTCATGTGACTCATCTTCAAGGCACTCAAGAGACTGTGCTTATTCTGTATAAAGTTATGACCAGGCATGAAGCTGAATTGGGTAAAGTTCCTTAATTCTGCTAAAAGCTCAAGCACATCAACCACTTATTCAAATCCTACAGGGAATTAACCAATAAAGCTAAAAAGATGAGGTAAGAGAGAGAGAAAGAGAGAGAAGCAGAGAGAGGTGGAATCAAAATTTGGGTATATAGGTTCAATCTCTAAGGCTAAAAAAGTTATATTCTTCCTAGAATTTCTGATTATTTTCATTGGACTTTTAAAAAAATTAATAAGCAGTCATTAAGCACTTACTATATTCTTGACTCTGTGTCATGTGCTAGAAGTACAAAAATGGAATATTCCTTGCCTTCAAGTAATTTATCATATTCAGAAAACTTCATGTATGGGGCCAGCATTGGACTTTGCTGTGAATGTAGCCTAAGCATCAACTAAGCATGAGAAAAAAATCAGTTTCAAAAGTCTGGCAAGGAAGGATGATTTTTTTTTCACCCATAGCCAATCATAAAACTTATGAATGTATGGAGAGCTTGAGCTGTAACATCAGTGAAAGGAGAGAGAAATAGGACCAGAGTTCTTTTCAGGAAGACCCCCTTCTTCTTGACTAGTCTATGAACTCTAAGAACTAGAACTGTAGAAACTTCATTTCCCAGATTCCTTCTTAAACTGTTTTCTTAAGAGATACATTTCTGTTTCTATAGTTAAATTTTAATTATTTTTAAATAGAGGGCACCAGTCAAGTAAATAATCCAAAATGACAGATGATTCCTCCCCCCAAAAAATGTATCTGATTTTTAAATCTATTTTGGAACCTACATTTGAATATAGCTTTATGGACAAATCAATTATAGTAAACCATGAAAATTTTCCCAGGAGGAACTGAGACAGTGGTCTGGCTTTCTCAAGTCATTTCCTCTCTTTGCTTCTCACAGCAGGTTGGGGATGGACAGTATCACTTCTTAGACCAAAGCAGTAGCACCACTCTTGTTATCCTGATTTGGTTCCCATGTTCCTCTGGGATTTACAAAATTGTTTAAAGAGGTAACTTAAATTTACTTCACTTACAGTTTCTGTTGAATGGTAAGTACTTATGTCTCCAAGCAGCAATAATGGTAGGTGGAAGCCTAAAATCAAAATGTATGGTTCGTAGATTAATGAAAGAGGCAATCATATAACAAAGTTGAAAGCAAACATTTCCCCAAATAAGCCACACTATCTAGAATTAGGGGTGGGGAACCTACGGCCTCAAGGTCACATGTGGTCCTCTTGGTTCTCAAGTACTGTCTTTTGACTGAGTCCAAGTTTTACAGAACAAATTCTTTTACTGAGGAAATTTGTTCTGTGAAGTTTGGATTCAGTCAAAGAACTGCACTCAGGGACCTATAGGACCACATATGATCTTGAGGCTGCGGGTACCCTACCCCTGAATTGATCTTTTCAAATCTCTCCCATCAAGTCCTAAATCTCTGAACTATTTCATTTGTCTCTTACTCAGGGAGGATATCTAATATTTTCTGTTCTGACATCATCATAATAAATGCCAATTTTCCCCTACTTGTTTTTTTCCCAGATGTCCATACGTGGCTTAGAAGTAGATATTTCCTTTAACTATAACTAGAAGTATTTGTGTATCTTACACTCTATTACTTCAATAGAACTGTGTTTTCCTCAGTGTGAGTACATCTTCAGTAGTACCAAACACAGTCCATTCATGACTGCCCATCCTAAGTCAGTATCTTCTGTAAATCAAATAAAGTTAAACATTGTGCTGAGGTCCTTTCTCTAAATAAGAGATTCTTGACCTGGCATTGATGAGCTTTCCTTTTAAATACTTTGAAAATTGTGTTTCAATATAATTGGTTTCATTTGTAATCATAAGTATTTTATTTTATGAATTTAAAAACATTATTCTGACAATGTGTGCTGCAGTCATCAGTACATTACCAAAGGGGATTGTAAAAGAAAAAGGCATAAAAAGTCCTAGACTACGTCTCTTGACATTGCATGATATTGCACCAATGGCACATGTAAGCCATCCAACAGTTATCCCTCTCTCTCACTACCTGACTGAACCATCTTTTTTGATAACATTTTATAGTAATTCTTATCATGGCAGAGAAGTGCTTGCCATCTGTGCTATTTTAACATGGAGAAGTGAGGAAGGCAAGAGAATTAGTTTTTGTTTTGAATGTAAAAATCTGGTATAAATGTGTTAGCACTGCAATACTTTGGGGGATGCTTAAAAGAGACTGTGCAGTGCGAAAATAACATACCAAAAAAAAGTAAGAATTTGGGGGGGATAGTTTCCTGTGGTGGTAATTTTTTTCTCAAAGTCAATTCATCAGTTCTCTGACTCAGAAAGTCATAGGAACATCTTCCTTATCATCTTAGATTCATAATAATAAGTCATCTCAAAATTCTTCTTTCAACTTGTCTCCGTTTATAGCTATCCATGATCCTGAGCGTGAATTAGCAATTTTAGTCTGAATGAATCCAAGCATTTCAACTCTTCCTACCTTTGTTGAATAACTGACAGTAAGATAAAAACCAGTGTCCAGACGATGACCTCAGGTCAGTATATAACATAGAGTTAGGGATTTCTGTTTCATTTTTGTTGTTTGTTTAACAAAGTGATTTTCCTTAGCCTGCTTGCTAATCATTGTTTTCAGTTCTGTTGATTGTCCCATTACTAACAGGGTTGATTTTAAATATAGGCTGTTTGGACTCCTCCATTTCAAAGGGGAGGCCTGTATTTCCATGAGAATCTCACCACAGAAAGGGAATATCTGCTTAGAGGTCTTTGTGTCCTTGGACCTCAGCCAGATAACATTCTTGGGAAGGAAGGTCAGTTGATCAGAAAATACTGGTTCTCCGGGAGGAGAGACAGAAGGAAGCTGTAATAAGAGCAATATCTTAACCCATGTGTCCATCCGAGTTAACCTAGTTTTTCCTTAAAAGGTATTGAGACTTCCCTTGAGATGACTGGCTTAGAGGACTAAAGGCTCAGACTGTTGACATGACTTCCTCATTGCTTGAGTGCAAAGCAGCCCCAAAGCTCATCAAAGGACCTTTCTGATGCTTAGTTGGTAGATCACAATGGGCAACTCAGGCAAAAAAGCTTCACTAAATTCAAAGTGTCCTTAATACCTATCCTTGTTGAGCATCCTTCTCCTACTAGGGCTAAGTAAATCTTTTTGTTAATTGTTGAATGACCAGTGAGTGTCTCACTTTGATGAATTATCAAACCTAAATGGCCAATGACCTGGCCTTAGGTCCAGCATGGAACACCAGAAAATACCTAAACTTCTGCCGAGTGGTATCAAAACTGGTATAGAATATAAACTTATTGGTTTTTTTTTGTAAAAACCATGAATGAAGATGATAGAAGGTTGAGAAACACTGCAAAGACTGTACCGGTCAAATCTATGGATAAGTGAAGAATATGACCAAACAAGAGATGGAGAGCATTGTAGGATGTGAAATGGATAATTTGGATTACATCAAATTAAAAACAAACAAAACCAATGCAGCCAAGATTAAAAAGAAGGCAGAAAACTGGAGGAGGTGGATTTTATAGCTAGTTTCTCTGATGAAGGCCTTATTTCTCAAATGTATAGAGAACTGAGTCAAATTTGTAAAAATATAAGTCATTCCCCAATGAATTAAATAGTCAAAGGATATGAACAGGAAGCTTTCAGATGAAGAAATCAAAGATATCTGTAATCATATGAAAGAATGCTTCACATCACTATTGATTAGAGAAATGCAAATTAAAACAACTGTGAGGTATCACCTTACATCTATCAGATTGGTCAATATGACAGAAAAGGAAAATGACAAATGTTGGAGACAATGTGGGAAAATTGGGACATGAATGTTCTATTGGTTTTGTTGTTGGCTATTCTGGAGAGCAATTTGGAACTATCCCAAAATGCTGTAAAATTATGTATATCCTTTGACCCAACAATACCCTACTAAGTCCATAGCCCAAAGAAATCAAAGAAAAAGGATCTATATGTACAAAAAGATTTATAGCCAGTCTTTTAGTGATGACAAAAAAACAAACTGGAAATGAAAGGGGTGCCCATCAATTGTGGAATGACTGAACAAGTTGTGGTATATGACTATGATGAAATTCTATTGTACTGTAAGAAATGACAAGCATGGTGCTTTCAGAAAAACCTGGAAAGACTTACACAATTTATTTCAAAGTAAATTGAGCAGACCCAGGAGAACATAGTACACGGTAACAGCAATACTCTATGATAATCAACTGTGAATGACTTAACTATTCTCAGTAATGCAATGACCTAAAACAATTCTGAAGGACCACCTCCAGAGAAAGCATTGGTGGAATCTGAATGTAAATCAAAGCATATTCTTTTTTTACTTTATTTTTTCTCATGTCTGTTTTTGGTCTGTGTTTTCTTTTACAACATGACTAATATGGAAATATGTTTTGTATGACTTCACATGTGTAACCTATATCAAATTGCTTGCCATCTTAGAGAGTGGGGAAATGAAGGAGAAGGAGAATTTGGAACACAAAATTTTAAAAAAATGTTTAAAATTGTTTCTGCATGTAACTAAACATATTATCTAGATAAAGGAACACAGTGAAGACAAATGAGAGTCTTCAGAAACATTGGTATCAGATTCAAGTATGACTTTTAAATTTAGTCAATGCTTTTTTGAGCAAAAATATCATTACCTCTACATGCAAATGAGCATCTCCACTTTAAAAGTTACCACCTTAGGATAAATCTATTTCACCTATATTCCTATTGTCCATTTTAGAATTTCCTTTATTGGAGTTGCCTTCAAGTCCCATGATACATTCTTTGGTATATACTTAGTGGGGCAAAATCTTAGTATTCTGAAGGTGACTTTGTTTGAAAGTATTCAAAAGACTTCTGGAGCCCAGGTAGGTCAATAAAGTGGATGAATTGAAAAATGCCATTTCTAGTGAATAATGAGAGAGAGACATTTATAAAAGAATGAGAATATTTTTTCTCATATGTATAATGCCTTATAAATTGGCTCATAGAAACCTAAGAAAACTTGTAAGAACTGATGCAGAGTGAAGTTAAATAGATCTAGGAGTATAATACGCTGTAACAGCAACATTGTAAAAATGAACAATTTTGAAGACTTATGAACTTTGATTAATGCAATAATGAATCCTGATTCCAGAGAACTTAGAACGAAGAACGCTACCCACTTCCTGACAGGGAAGTGATAGACTAAATACGTAGAATTAGACAAATGTTTTTGGATATGCCCAGTTTAAGGATTTGTTCATTCCACTTCTTGCCATTCGACTCTCCAAAACTTGCTAACATAACTCAACTAAATTCTTACTATGAACTTTCCTCATTGCCTAGGGTCTTCTCTTTCTGAAACATCCCTCTCCCAATACAGCTCCTCTCTCCCCCTGGAGAGTTCCTTCTGGGACATCCATTTAGGGGACTGCCGAGTCTGACCATCATTCTCCTCTTTGCTCTGCTTCTGATTCCCTGGACTTTGTCAGCATGATCCTACAGAAAAAAACTAACCCACCCCTCAGACTTTTCAGCTCAATTTTATGTGTTACCCTCTTCTATTAGAATGTTCTCTTCTTTGAGGGCAAGGATTGCCTTTCTTTTTGCTTCTTTTTTGTATCCTTAGCACATGGCACAGTGCTAAGTACTGGCACATAGTACTTAAAAAATGTGCTGTGTTGTGTGTGTGTGTGTGTGTGTGTGTGTGTGTGTGTGTGTGTAATTACAAGAGTTTGGTTGTTTTTGCTTTCCTGGATGTTCAGGGGTAGAGTGAAGGGGTGGGGAAGGGAGGTGGGAAAAAGAGAAAATAAATGCTTGATGATAGAAAAAAGAATTAAAAGAAGAAAAATAAATTGACACATTTTCAAATTGACAAAACCTCAACTACAAAGTGCTATGTGATTTTAAAATTTAGTTTATCTCCAACTTAGATTTTCTGATTTGAGTCAAATACAAAATTAAACCTTCCTCCCCTTTGAATGCAGGTTTTCCTGATTTTGGTACTAGCTCTTCTCGGCCGTGATCTGTGTTTGTGGTCAATTCTTTGCTTGAATATATCTCTCTTTCGCTTCTTTATATAGGCAGTCTTAAGGATCCAGAAGTCTAGCACTTCAGTGAATAGCGGCATCTCTGGGGAAGTCGCACTGACTGACTTTCCTACTAGTCAGATACAGAGTAACACCCGCTTGCTTCTCTAAATTGATTTTGAACACACCTATATGTGTTGGCTTTGCCTACCCACTTTCAGATGTCACTGGCTCCAGCTGTTTCTGACAGAAAGCTGTCCACTCACATACATGTGTGTCCACCATGTAAAAACCTTTTATCATTTGCAGATTATGGCACGGAGTGGTTACGAGCTGTGTCGTGATCTCAGCTGTCACAGATATAGTGGCTCTGCTTTTCCCAGTTGAGGGCAGGTGCACTTGCAAATTTGCACTTGCTAATCCTACAGAATTTCCAAGCTGGCTTATGGTATTCTGTTAATTCTGTTACCTAATGAATAAACATCCATTCCTCCTTGGAACTGTGCTTATAGACACTGGGAAAATCAGGAACAAGAAATCTTAAACTGCTATTAACTTCCTCTGACATTGATTTAAAATGTCCTCAAACCAATTTCTGTGGCCTTTTCCCTTCTATATACAAAGCAGCATGTCAGAGTGATAGAAGAAATGCTCTTACAGTAACAAAGACCAGGGTTAAAATTCTATTTCTCCATACACCAGGATAAGGTATTAATGGGATAGGGCCCCCTGTAGAGTATGATCATGTACGGTGATGGAACAATGACCCAAACTGTAAAGGCAGTTCAGTTACATGAGCCACAAATATCCAATAGGTGTTTGATCCTACCCAGATTAACTGACTTTTGCCTCAAGGAATTTATTTCAGATGTAGGGATGTCATAAAAATAAATAAAAATCACCCTTTATAAAAATTTAAATAACCTTCAAAAATATAAAATAACCAAGCTAATGGAATATCAAATAGAGAACTTAAATAATCCAACTTCAGAAAAGGAAATAGAACTAGCTGGAAGGAACGATGAAGGAAAAAACTCTCCTGTTCCTGATGGATTCCAAAGATAAATCTTTTAAACTTTAAAAGAACAGTTAATCTGAGGTACCGCCTCACACCTATCAGAGTGACTAATATGACAAAAAAGGAAAATTCTGAATTTTGGGGGGAAAACTGGGACATTAATACATTGTTGGTGGAGTTGTGAACTGATTGAACCATTTGGGAGAGCAATCTGGAACTATGCCCAAAGGGCTATAAAAGTGTGCATACCCTTTGATTCAGCAATGCCACTGTGAAGTCCATATCCCAAAGAAAGCCTAAAAAAGGTAAAAGGACCTATTTGTACAAAAATATTTATAGCACCTCTTTTTGTGGTGACTAAGAGTTGGAAGTCAAAGGGATGCTGTAATGCAATACTATTGGGCTATAAGAAATGACAAGCAGGATAACTTCAGAAAAACCTCAAACGACTTATACAAACTGATGCATAGTGAAGTGAACAGAACCAGGAGAATGCTGTGCACAGTAACAGCAACATTGTTCAATGAAGAGCTGTGAATGACTTAGCTGTTGCCAGCAATACAATAATCCAAGATGATAACAAAGGACTAATGATGAAGCAAACCATCCGCCTCCAGAGAAAGAAGGGATAATGATTGAACACAGACAGGAGCAAGGTCTTTTTTTATTTTCTTTCATTTTTTTTTGATCTTCTTGTACAAAATGATTAATATGAAAGTGTTTCACATAATTGTACATGCATAACCTACATATGATTTCTTGCCATCTCAGGGAGGAGGGAGAGAGGAGACGGATAGAATTTGGAACTTAAAATTTAAAGAAAAATATTAAAACTTGGGGGGAAAGGGAAAAATAAAATAACAGAAAAGAAGAATTAAGACCTAGTGTCTGAAAAACTCTAAAACCTAAATTACCTAGGAAAAAGCTCCTTATTTGATAAGAAAACTAGAAAGTAGACTAGTAGAAATTAGTTAGTCTAACTTTTAATGTCATATTCATCAATACATTTTAAATGGACACAAGAACTGAATATTAAAGATCATACCACAAAAAAACTAGAAAAGAAACACCATACACTTTTTGCAACAATCAAGAGGAGAGGGATTCTTAGCCTAACAAAAGATAGAGATAATTACAAAAGATATAATAGGCGATTTCAATTGAAAATCTTTTGCAAAACAAAATTGATGCATTTAGAATAAGGGAAGAATTTGACTGGGAAAAAATCTTTGTATCAAATATCTCCAATATGGGTTTGGTATCTAAGACATAATAACAACTTATTGAATTTTAATATACATACATATACAAATATATGGACACATTTACATACATATATACACACATATATATACATTTCTGTATGCATTTGTACAGATATGCACATTTATATATACATATTTATGACTAAAAATCATTAAGGATAAGAAAAGTAGTCAAAGGTTAAGAGTAAAATTCTCAAAAGAAAAATGGCAAACCATTAACAGCCAATGTTCCAAATCACTAATATTAAGAGAAATATAAATCAAAACAACTGTCCCTTCAACAGGCATAAAATTGGCAAAGATGACAAAAGCAATGTTGGAGAGAGAAGGTATGGAAAGACAGCCACAATAAAGCATTATTGGCATACCTGTGAATTAGTTCAGTCATAATGTAAAGCAATTTGAAATTACTCAAATCAAGTATCTTAAAGTTCCCTACCCTAAGTGGTAGGGTATATCGCTCAAGGAGGTCACTGACAAAAAAAAGACTCCATATGCACCAAAATATTGATAACAGCACTTATTTCAGTACCAAAGAATTGTAAAGAAAATGGATGCTCACTGATTGTGGAATGGAGAAAAAATGTAATGTAATATTATTATGCTGTAAGAAAACATGTATGTGATGAATATAAAGAAGCATGGAAAGATCTTCATGAGCTGATACAGTGAAGTTTAGCAGAGCCAGGAAAACAATCTAATGAGTACATCGACGTAACCAAAAGAACAGCAACCACCAAACAATAAAAGAGGAATGTCTGAAATTATAGGAAAGATTCCAAAACAGATCAATGAGAAGATAACTTCTTTGCAAAGAGGAGGACCATAAGTATGGAACATTGCATATAGGATCAGGTTTTTAATATGGTTTTTCCCCTTTTTTTTTTCTTAAACATTCTTAGTTATATAATGGATAGTTCTCTGGGAAAAGAGCCAAGAGAAATCTATGCAATAGAAAAACAAAACATATCAATGAAATATATTTTCTTAAAAGCATCACATATACATTTTAAATGCGGTTCTTCTTTTTTGAAGTTTCATCATCATTTTCATCCATTATCTACCCCCTAGCAAGGGAAGAGGACATTCGACCGAGAGTCAGGAGTTCTCGATTCTCTTCCCAAGGATTTCTACACATATCTAACTGTGTAGCCTTGGGCAGGTCATTTTATTTCTCTAAGTCCCAGGTTCAATGTTTATAAAATGTGGAGTTTGAACTGTTTTAAGTGTTAACATTCTATAGTTCTTTCTTTTAGGCTTGACATTTCCAACTTGCATCACAGAAAATAATTGCTTTTTTTTCCTATAACCTCTTGTCTTTATTTTTTTTAGTTCCCCTTTGATAAAGGTTCCTTTCTCATTTTCTTTAATATTATAGTTATTCATTTATGATTCATCCTGCCTAAAAAGTACTTATAGTACCTATCTTGTTTCTAAACTCATTCTGGCATGTATGCCACAAATTCTACAGCAGCACTGAACACCTTATTTTCTCAAATATATAGGAAAACAAGTTTATCAGTTTAGAGCTGGAAGAAATCTGTTAGGTCATCTAATATTACCCCTTTATTTTACTAACTGGTCCAGAGACGTTAAGTAGATGATCCATGTTCCCCCAGGCAGTAAGAGGCAGAGTTGGAATTTAAAAGAGGGTCCTATGATTTCACATCCAGGGATCTTCCCAATCCACCATGTTCCTTCTGCTTCTGCTTCCTTACACCCAACCTCATTTAATTCAGAAATTCCTGATTCCCCTACAGCTTCTCTCCTAAATATGTTTACATTATCATACTAGTGGCAAATATTCTTTGGTTTATTCTTCTTTCTTGCCTCATTTTCCCCCATATCTTCCCTACTTAAAGGACCCTCTCCCTAAAAAAGCAGAAGTAATTCACCTTTTATGACCTGGTCAGCAAGTAGTTTATATATTATGAGAAAATAATATTATATTTGTATTTTCTTCTGAAAATTTTGTGTTTTAAATAATTCTTAATATGAATTTTTACTTTCTTTTCTATTTTATTCCTGTATTTGCCCTCAAGTATGACTGTGTACAATCTTTCTGGCTTTTAACATTCATTATCCATCAGTCTTATCTCCCTGCTCACTAATTCTTTGTAGAAAAAATTCAGTCCCTTTTCTCAAGTTCCTTTCTACTGTTTCTGATCCTTCCTACCATGATTCAAAGAGGGAAAATTGAAACACAAAACTTCTCTCATTTTCTTTACCCATCTTTATTAAAATTGTATACTTTCCTAATCATTTTTATATGACCTCATCAGAGATAATCCTCCTTTCCTGGGAGGAAAATACACGTGCTTATTTTAATTTCTGTTGGCCTTATTGTTCCATAAAGCTATAAAAGTCAGAGTACATGCAGAATGCAATTGTTTCTATGCTATTAAAAAAGAATAGAAGTGTTAGGAATGCTATCAAATGTTAGTACTCTGGCAGTGGTATGAAGGAGTCACTTGGAAAGAACTGATTGTTAAATTTTCAGTGTGATCAATTACACTTCAGGAACCACTACAATTATCCCTTCCACGTTGTGACAGTTAGGGGCATGGTGTCCCGTGATCTGAAAAATCCATGTAAAATGTTTTGGCCCTTCCTTTGTACCAGAGAAATCTGAATTATTATGGTATTAAAAGATAAAATATGTTGCTGTTATATAAAACTATGCATATATTTTACACATTTCTGAGTTTCTAAACTTTTTCTGTGTCTTCTGCTGGCCTTTGCGTGTGGTCTACAGCTTCCATAAAACTCCCCTAAAATTCCTATTTGTATAACCCAAGCACTATCTGAACAAGAACTCTCTCTACATACTTCCCAGCAAGTCACTATCCAGCTTTTACTAGAAAATCTAGAGAAGGCCTATGCGTTAGCTCCCAAAGCAGTTCACTCTGATTTTGGAAAGTTGTCATTCTTAGGAGGTTTTTCTTCATGTGAAGCAGTCACCCATTACTCCTACTTCTGTCCTCTGGGGCCACACAGAACACATCCAATCTCTGCAATTTTTTCCCCATTAGATTGCGAGCTCTTTGAAGTCAGGGACTGTCTTGCCTCTTTTTTGATATGCAGAACTTAACACAGGGCCTGGCACATAGCAGATGCTTAATAAATGTTTTGAGTTTTTTTTGATGGGTTGACTCAGTCTTAAAGCCCTATGCCCCTCCTCCTTAAGTCTGCTATCACTATGGCTAAAATGATTCAAGTTCCTCCGATATTAAAATGAGCAGTCTCTTCACCATCCTCATCACCCTCAGCTTGTCAATGTTCTCCCTAAAATGTGCTGTACTAAATACAGTACTCTGGATGTTGGCTGATCAGGGTGCCATAGTCACCTACCTTCTTCTGAACTCCTCTCTGGCACTTTAAAGGATCTATAATCTCAAGCAACAGTGTATATTATCACCTAACCACATTTTTTCATCCTGTGAAAATTACCCATGTCCTCACATAAATCCGCCACAGGACCTTCACCCAACAAAAGCTGGAGGTGAAGGATAGGGGACGGTTCTTCTGGATCTCTTTTCATTGCAGGAATGTCATCAGAAAATGCAGGATGTCCATCAGTCATCTCTCACTCTCCTTTACATCTCCTTGCCTTGCTTTATTTTATTTTTATTTTTCGGTCATTTTGGTTTGCTTAATTTTTTTTTTGTTTATTTCATCACTTTAGCCAATGTCCTGTTGTCTCTCATCTCTGCCTTCCTCTAACTCTGTTTCTGGTACAATTCTTCATCCTCATTCTTTTAAACTAATCGTGATTTACCTTGGCCCATTTAATCTCAGCCTTCAGCAAAATTTTTACAGCATTATGGCTTTTTTTGCAGTGCAGAATCAGAATTGCTGCTTTTCATTATCTCCTTCCCCTCCCATGTCTTCTTCCTTCTTCCCACTCTAGGAGCCCCTCCACATTCAATTTGTGATTAGTGGTTTTGAAAGTTCTTGGTTTTCAGTGCCAACCCACGCTCTCTACTCAACCAAGGACTCTTTGTTTGACTGAACCATGTGGGGGTGCAGAGCTGTTTGAAAAGTGGGGGAGGGGGAAGTCACTAGTATGTGGCTACAGTTTATTCGTCCCCAAAGACTGGGTAGTAGACATCCCTCTCTCACTCCAACTTGGAACAGAAATTCTTCCAGTTCTAACCTATTTCTTTATCATCTTCTAGCATTTAGTAGATAGCCCTCTCTCACTCCAACTTGGAACAGAAATTCTTCCAGTTCAAAACTATTTCTTCCTCACCTTCTACCACTTAGGGATTCCTTTTTGAGTCTCATTCACAGCTTAGTATGAACTAATTTAATCTGAAATTTAGCTTTATATCTAGATTGTTGATCTTCTAAGAAATATGGATTTTGATTCTAAGTGCAAAAAGGAAAAGACATTTCCTTAGAGGGGGAGAGCAGGCCTGGGTGGAGTCTCAGAACTTGACAAGAAAAAAATCTCTCAAAAATGAATTTTCGTTCATTCACTTATTCCCTAGGAGAGAAGAAAATAAAAGGAAATGTTGGAAAGGGATTCAGAAAAAGGGAAGTGTTCAGGTTAACAAAGACAATTTTGAACTCATAATTTTTGCCTGTGACTACAGTGGATAGAGTACCAGCTTGGAATCAGGAAGACTCATCTCCCTGAGTTCAAATCTAGCCTCATATACTTATGTGACCCTGGGCAAGTCACTTAACCCTATTTGCCTCAGTTTCCTCATTTGTTAAATGATGTGGAAAAGGAAATGGCAAATCATTCCAGTCTCTCTGCCAAGAAAACCTCAAAATGGGGTCATGTAGAATTGAACATGACTAAAATAATAAAATCCCTAAGTCATCAAAAATATTGCTTTGGGTTACTGATAGAGTTAAAATATCAGAACCAGTTCAAAAGACCATAAGCCTCAATTTTCCCAATTTCAACTCTATTCCTCAAATTCAGTTAAATCCAATAATACTTGTCTAGGTATCTCCATCCAATCCCTGCCCTTAAAGGAAGAAAAAAAGGTTAAAGGGGAAAAAAAAGAAAGAATAAATATATAGGTATATATTTGTGTATATGTATGTATGTACACATATAAACATGTGTTCTCTTTCTCCTTCCTCACCCTCTTTATACTACAGTACAATACTCTAGGGATCTCCCAATCCAAAGGAAGCTATCAAAATAACCCTGGAATGCAAAGCATCTGCTAGATTTCTGTATTCAATTTCTGCTTTCCTGGGAGACAAATGTGATCTAAAGAAATGTGACTAGCAAGTTGAGGCAATTCTGGCCTGTTTTGTCATCAACTGAAGTTATTCTATTTCTCTGGGCCTCAGTTTTCTTGTGTAAAATGTGGAGGGGATGATTTCTGCCTCAAATTCTGGGCTTCTTTTTCCCCTTTAACCGTACTTCATTCCCTTTTATTCACCTTTCCATGCAAATGATTAAAATTTTCCATTTGATTCTGTGAACTTTTCCTCAGTTTTCCTTTCCGGAGTAAATTGGTGTCAGGGAGGCTAAACAGCTTACTGGTCTTTAGGTACAAACCAAAGAAATGTCAAGCTATTTCAAACTCATCTTTTCTGATTCCACATTCAATGCTCTTTCCACACCACCTTATTAAATACCTGATGCCTAACATGGTATCTTGCATGTACCAAGAAGCACATGCCAGGATTCCTATGTTCAAATTACTCAAAAAACTAGCCAAAGATTGGTAAGACATACAGTGAGTTGTATGGTCTGAAGAGATGAAGTACTGAGCTAGAAGCCCTGATACTTGAGGGGGTCCATTCTAAACATCTTGAGTTTTTCTCTGACTTGAGGATCTCTGGCAAGTGAATTTCTGTATGTCTACAACCCTTCCTAAGGTAATACAGTAAAAAAAAAGTAAGACTATTATTAACGTAGTAAAGCCACATCATTTTAGACTTCATTGTATTCTTACAATTATCAAAGATGTCCTGTGTACCTTTAGTAAAAAGTGGACCCAAGATCTGAGATTGTGGAGACTAGGGGAATACAATGCTACCAACTAATACTGATAGAATGTGTAGAGCACTTCATATATAGAGTATGTGATATAATCCTTGACTGAGAGACATCCTGTCCTATCTCTGACACATGGTGACTCTGTGACCCATAGAGAATCACTTAACCTCTAGTGCCCTAGATAATTCTCTAAAACTTTAGATTGTAAGTGGATGCTGATCTGTATTGGTAGAGGAGCTTACTAGGAGCTATCTATCTATCTCTCTATCTAAAATCATAGGTGGGCAAAAAACAAAGAAATAAAGAATAGACCAGGCTAGATTAAATCTTATTTTAGAGACTACTAAACAAATTAATATTGTGAACAAGATCACCTTCAGTACCTTTGTGAGAGGATGAGTTATTTGTAATGACGTGTACTACTTAATTGTCCATGTTCAGATTGTGCTATTTATTACGTTTATGTCCTATTTATTCATGGTGGGGTGGGGTAACTTCTACTTACTAGCCTTTTGTTAACTGACTTACTGTATGTTTGAAAATAATGAATTGCATTTCTGGTAAAGTTCTGTTTCCATTAAAGTATAGTCTGTAGAGGAGAAGAAACATGGTGTTTTGGAATCTACGCTGAGTTTCGTTTGGAATCTACTGAGCTTAGAGCAAGAAAATTTGATTTCAAAGACCTCATTGTTCAGTTACTGGCTGTGTATGACCTTGGGCAAGTCATTGCTCTCAGAGTTCCAATGTCCTCATCTGTACCATGTGGAGGTTGGACAAGCTGAGGTCTAAAGTCGGTTCCAACCTTAATATCACATGATTCCTATCCCTTGAGACAACTCTTGTGAGGAATATAACTCAGCGTTATCCTTTCCTATCCTTTTGTTGCATGGCCTTGGCTGGATAAGCTTTGTAAAGAACCTTCCATGGCCTTGATTGCTGGCCCGTTGCCAGCCAGACGTGGGAGGCAAAGAGCAATGAGCCTGGTGGGAAGAAGGGATGGACATGTGCCTCCCTTTTCAACTCTTTCTGCCCTATCACTCACCGGGTGACAGTTGAATTGTTCTTCCTGAGAGGCAGGCACGCAGCTAAGCTGGGCACCTACACACTCGGTCCTTCTCCCCCTCCCTGATAGGCCTCGCGTCTGGGCTCAGCCCAGCCCAGCTCAGCCCAGCGTGGCCTGATGCTCACTTCCTTAGCTGACCCAGCGCAGATGCAAAACAGCCTCAGCTTCCCAACAAAGAAAGAACTCCAGCTTGGGCCTTGAGCTCCAATTGAACTTCTCCGAGCACCTGCTGGAAGAATGTTGGTGGCATGAATGACAGTCACTCTCTGTACATAGAGACTTTTATATTTATGATGATGACTGGGAAGTAGTAAATGTTGCCTCAGGCTCAGGCAGCAGGAGCCAGAAGGCAAGTGGAGGGTCAGAGAAAGTAAAAGCTGTTCTGTAAAGTCACAGTGTGGAAAGGAGAAAGCCCAGCTTTGCAGGACTTTCTCTCTTCCTTCAATCTGCTGAAGAAAATTGAAATTATTTCTGAAAGCTTCAAATTGCCTTATTTGTCATATATCAAAAATAATTGGTCCTCTAACAAGTAGAATGCACAGGGAGGCTTTCTATCCCTAAACCTTAACTTCTCAGGTAAATGATTTAATCATAATAGCTAGCATTTATATAGTCCTTTAACATTTATAAAATACTTTAGAGTTATCTCATTTTATCCTTATAATAACACTGGAAGGTATATAGTATTAGTATCCTTATTTTACAGATGAGGAAATCGAGGCATACAGAGGGTAAATGACTTGTCTAGGGTCACATAACTAAAAGTAATTGACATTAGTTTTTGAATTCAGATATTCCTGACTCCAGGTCTAAAACTCTACCCACTATACCCTCTAGGGACTAGAAAGCTGGTAATATACCCGAAGTGATTTTTAACCCAATTAAATCATTAATTTAATTAAATAATTAAGATGTTATGAGTTTTATTTGTATTTTCATAATCCACAGTTCCTAATAAAATTTGAAATTCTTATTATGTGATCTAATGATAACAGCTAACACTTATATAGGATTTTAAGTGCAAAGCACTTTACACGAATTATTTTATTTGATTTTCATGACAATTTTATGAAACAGATAAAATTATCACCCCAGTTTCATAGATGAGAAACAACATAAGTTATTTTTCTGAAATAACACAGATATTTTCAGAGGTAGGATTTGAACCTGAGTCTTCCTGGCTCCTAACTGCAAAATATTTCCTCTTAAATATTCCTCCCTCACTTCAAGTTTAACATATCTGTAATTAAAATCAATCTTCTTTTCTCCTCTCCTTCTCAACTCTTCTATCTTCACAAATGCCCTGTAGGTGCTAGTGATGTTGTAATTCTCTTAGTCAAGCAGACTCCACACTTTAGAGTCATTTTTAGAGCTATTTTTGAATGTCTTTTTCCTTGTCCTCTAAATCCAAGTCCTGTTTTTTGTTTGTTTGTTTTCAGTCTTATGGTTTTGGGCCTTTGCATTTTATACGACAATGATCAATATCAACCACAAATTTAAAATATCCAGCTTTGCAAAATTATAGGTATGTAATATACAAATATTGTTCTTAGGTACAAAGATGGTTTTTAAAAATATTAAACATAAATTTATAATGCTAGAAAATAGCCTCCAAACTAGATTAGCTGAGCTGACGTACTTCCTTTGACTCATGGAAACACTCAGTCATTATTTTCCCAAACAAAGAGAATCAATATACTGAACGATCATTTCCATCACTTGAACAATGCATACTTCAATTCTTCAATTCTTCTTTTATGTTGCCTCTCACATTTGTCCCTCACTTCCCATTCCCCTTACTAGGACCTTCTTACTTATGACGTTGTAAGAGACTCTTAATTAATCTCTCTGCCTCTTGTCACAGTTAGTATAAATACTCTTAGCCTGGGCATTTGCTCTAAGGACAGGTAGTCTTGGCTTAATGTCATATCATATTCTATTTAGGGTTTAAAATACCATGGAATAATCAAATGAAATGACAGAAGTAGGGTCTCATTGTATGGTCTAAAGTAAGACTTTACCCAAAATGAATAACTCATAAGGCATGGTCTCTATTGGTGTAAGTTCAAGAGCACTCACTATAGGCGTAATACAGGAATAATGAAAAGCAAGAGTTTCATTAATATGATAAAGTTTGAAGAAAAACGTAACAAATAACTAGATAAGAAGTTCTTAATCTGGAGTTGGGGATAGATTTAAGGGGATCTGGGAACTTGGATGGGAAAAAAATACATTTTCATTTTCAATAACCTCTAATCAAAATTTAGCATTTCCTTCAATTATTTAAAAATGTAATTCTGAGAAAGGGTCCGTTAGTCTTATCATACTGTCAAAGAGGTCCATGATACCTAAATGGTTAAAAGAACCTCTGTTTAGAGTATTCAAGATGAGATAAACTGTGTCCACAGGGATGTGGCAAGGCTGGTGAGTAGGTTACTATCCACATAGATAGAAGCATGACCCAACATGGAGATGAGTATAGTTAGAGCAGGGTGGTGCTCACCCATTTCTCACCCAGCTGTACTCCTTTGAATTTCTCCATCATGCCTCCTAAAACGTCATTGTCCTGAAAGATCATGATAACCTTATTGCTTATACATCATAAGTACCCTTTGCCCATGGAACTTCTCTTATTGGAGGGTAGAGTAGAAAGTCTCTCCCCAAATAAGTCTTCATTTCTTGCGCTGCTGCATTCCTTTGAACTTATCCAGTAAACCCCCAGTTGAAGTATCTTCCCTCCTTCCTTGTTTTCCTGTTTCCTTTAGTGTATTGTTCTCTCCTGTGAGATTGTAAGCTCCTGAAGGCAGGGACTTTATTTTCCTGTATTAGTATCTCTAATACTTAGCACAGTGCCTGACCCATAGGAAGCAATTAGTATATGCCTATTTTTGAGAGACTTGACTATGAAGAAGGGGAGGGGAAGATTGGAGTTCAAGTTCTACTTCTGACACATACTGTCTATATGACTCTGGGCAAATCACTTAACCACTCACTGCCCCAGGTAATTCTTTAATATCCTAAGTTGTTGTAGATCTTCTTCGGTAAGAGGGTATTTTTTTAACAGGGTATTTTTTCTATCTGTGAAATCACCACTGCATAACTCTTACACCCACCCCACCCCCAAAAGGGCAAATTCAACTTATACCATTATTTGAATTATATCGAAGTTCACCTGAACAGAAAAAATTTCCTTGTCTACTAGAGTGAAAAAAAATTATATATGGAACTGTTAGAGAGGACTTCTGTAAATTTGCTTAGCATGCTACCTTACATAGTTAATGACTGGGATGAAGGCATAGATGGCAAGTTTATCACACTTGTAGATGACATGAATCTATGAGCTATATGTGGGTGACACTATTGGATCCCCATAATATCTTTTCACATTGGAAAAATGGGACAAATCTAATAAGATCAAATTTTGTTTTTGCCCAGTCATTTTTCTTCAGTTATATCTGACTCTTCATGACCCCATTTGAGGTTTTCCTGGCAAAGACACTGGAATGGTTTTCTATTTCCTTCTCCAGTCCACTTTAAAATGGAGGAAACTGAAGCAAACAGCGTTAAGTTACTTGCCCAGGGTTGAACAGCTATTGTCTGAGGCCAGATTTGAATTCTGGTCTTCCTGATTCCAGACTTGATGCTCTAGCTTTACTGTGCCACCTAACTGTTCAAGATAAAATTTAATAGAGATAAAATGCTCTAAAAAAGGACTATACTAATAAGTTACAGAATCAGACATCAGGTCATATAAAAATATCTATGGCTGTGAGGTAAAAGCAAAAGAAATCAGTAATATATGTTTAAAATATTTGATGCTTATACTGGGCAGCAAGCTTAATGAATATGGTCTGCCAGCCCCCTCCCAATCTAGTGAGATATCTGATCTATTAATACACCCATATTAAGCTGCCCCTCACGTCTAGAATGAAAGAGTCAACATCTGGTTGTTCCTTTCTGCTTAGTATACCACATTTTTTAGAAAGGTATTAACAATCTCAAGTAGACCCAGTGAAGTACAAGCAGTATAGTGAGGGAACTGGATACTATGCCATTTGAGGACTGGCTGGAGAAACTACTACATATGTTCATCCTCAAGATGACATGGGGAGGCCCCAATATCTACCTTCAAATATATGAAGGGTTGTGACATAGAAGAGGGTCTACATGTGTTAAACTTGGCCAAAGAAGACAGAGTGAGGAATGATGGGTGGAAATTTCTGAGAGGCAGATTTTGGTTTGATCAAGGAAAAACTTCTTAAGAATTTGTAATAGTTTCAAAGTAGAATGGGTTTCCTGAAAAAGGTAGCAAGTTTCCCTTCACTGGATGTCTTTAATAAGCTGTTGGAGACTGGATTTCTGTTTATATCTAAAATGGATTAGATGATGGTGGTCCCATCCAACTCCAAGACTTTATGAATCAATTTAATCCAATCCCCTCACGTTTTCAGATAATGAAATTAAGGCACAAAGATGTTAAATGATTTCTGTTAGATGGTATAGCTAACTAATGCCATAGATAGGTCTAGAACCCAGATCTCCTGACTAGTTCAACACTATTTCTATTCCTTTGGCTCAAAGAATGGAAGGATTTTGTTAATATCAATATATTCCCTGTGAGAGGCAGTACCATTTGGTGATAATCATCTCTTAGTACCTTAGCTCAAAGTTATCTTATCTTAGGTGGCCAGTGATCTAGAAAGATCCTGAAGGAGTAGCATACAGCACAGGTAAGTTTTGATGGCAGCTGTAGAGGACAGAAAAGACAGATTGAGGCACTACTCCAGAGAGGAAAAAGTGAGAAGTCTGGGTGTAAAGGAGAATACTTTCTCATTTTTAAAATAGTATTTTCCCGATTGCATGTAAAACAAATTTAACATTTTTTTAAACTTTGAGTTCTAAATTCTCCCCTTTCCTCCCCCAAGACAGTAAGCAATTTGTATGAACTATATATGTGAAATCACTCAAAACACATTTCCCTATTAGTCATGTTGTAAAAGAAAACATAGACCAAAAAAAACTCACACAAAAAATAAAGTGAAAAACATTATGCTTCAATCTTCATTCAGACTCCATCAGTTCTTTCTCTGGAAGTGGATAACATATTTCATCATGAATCCTTTGGAATTGTCTTGGGTCATTGTGTTGCTGAGAATAGCTGCTATTCCCAGTTGATCATCACATAATATTGCTGTTACTGAATAAAATGTTCTCCTATTCCGCTCATTTCACTCTGCGTCAGTTCATGTAAGTTTTTTCAGATTCTTCTAAAATCGTCCTGTTCATCATTTCCCATAGCACAATAGTATTCCATCACAATCATACGCCACAATTTGCTCAGACATTTCCCAATTGATGGACATCCTCTCAACTTCCAATTCTTTGCTACCACCACCCCCCTCAAAAGCTGCTATAAATATTTCTGTACATATAGGTCCTTTTCCTTTTAAAAAAATATTTTTGGTATACAGACCTAGTAGTGGTCAGATCAAAGGGTATGCATAGTTTTACAGCCCTTTGGGCATAGTTCCAAATTGCTCTCCAGAATGAATCAATTCACAGCTCCACCAATAGTGAGTGTATCAATGTCCTAATTTTCCCACAACCCCTCCAACATTTATCATTTAACCCATCTGGTAGATGCAAAATGGTATCTCAGAGTTGTTTTAATGTGCATTTCTCTAATCAATAGTGATACATAGCATTTTTTATGACTATAGCTAGCTTTTATTTTTTTATCTGAAAACTGACTGTTCATATCCTTTGATGATTTATCAATTTGGAAATGACTGGCATCCTTATAAATTTAACTCAGTTCAAGGAGAATACTTTCAATAAGGTGGAGGAGCTTGGAGAAATGATAACCCACTTTATCTGACCCAACTTTTCATTTTCAAAAAGTGTTTTATCAATGCTCTTTTTTGATTTCACATCTCTTTTACCTCCAAATTGATTCCCTCCCACCTCCCCCTACAAACACTCAATAGAGTTCTCCCTTATAACAAGTTCATGCAGTCAAATAAAACAAGTAATATACTCGACCACCATCTCTTTGCTGATAGACAGAAGTCATAAGTGGTTTCCGTATCGCTCAGGATTTTGAGGTCTTTTTTCAAAGTTGCTTTCCTTTATATTGTGGTGATTTTGTTCATTGTCTTTCTGGTTCTGCTTTTCTAGTTTGTCAGTTTATCTGCGTCTTCTCAAGTTTCTTTGTATTTTTCATATTTGTCATTTCTTATAGTGCAATAAGATTTCCTTACATTCATATGCTATGACTTTTTCAGTCATTCCCCATTGGGTAGTGATTTTACGTCTAGTTCTTTGCTATTATTAAAAGGACTGATATAAGTTGTTATTAATAGTTATAGCTGTATAGTGCTTAGCAGGACTGTGTTAAGTACTTTAAAATTATCATCTCTTGATCCTCACAACAGTTCTAGGAGGAAGGTGCTATTAATATCCCCACTTCACTGATGAGGAAACTTTGGGGTTTTTCCTTTTGTCTTTATCTTTAAAGGGTTTTGTGTGCCTGTTTGTCTACTAGTGATATTATTGGGCCAACGGGTATGTATAGTTTAGTATCTTTTAAATAAAATTCCATACCATTTTCCAGAATACTCAGACCATTCCTAGTTTCTCCATCAGTGCTTTTGTGCACCTTTCTTCTCAGAGCTCCATCTTTTTCACCTTTGCTAATCTCATGGGTGCAAGTTAACCCACAGAGTGGTTTTAATTTTTGTTTCTCATTATTATTGAGTTGGAACTTTCTTTCACATGGTTCTTGATAACTTTCATTTATTCTTTAGAAAACTACCTATTCATATTCTTTGACCTCCTATCAAAGCACAGATCTTTATATCTATAGTCACTTCTAGAGCCACTGCTGACCCTAGGGACTCTAGACTGTGACAGGTGAGTTTTCATTTTATCTTGCCCAGGACCAGCTCCACAATGTCACTTCCCAGCCATCTCCACACCATGCTGCCAACTCTATTTCCCTATATTGGTCTTCCTCTATTAGAATATAATCTCCCTAAGGGCATAGACTATCTTGCTTGATTGCTTTTGTATCCTAAGAGTTTAAGGCAGTGTCTGACTCATAGTAAGTATTTAACAAATGTTTTTCTTTCTCCCTTCCTTTCTGTTACCTCCTTCCCTCCTTCCATCTCTCTTTCCGTCCTTCCTTCCAGTTACATACTACCTACCATGCATCTGCACCAAGTAAGTCTTGCTTTGTTACAATAAAAACAGTTAAGCCAAATCAAAATACACAGGAACTCCATTTAACAATCCATGCAACATTCTGCTACCACATTCCCCAACCTCTCTTAACAAACAAATTCATGACATAAGAGGATCAGGTGAGGTAATTAGGCATATTTAGTCTAGAGAGAAGAAGATTTATGGGGAAACATTTAAAGGGCAACCTTATGCAAGAAGGATTGGATTTGTTCGGTTTGGCCCTAGAGGAAAAAAACAGGAGTAATAGCTGAAAGTGGCAGAGAGGTGAATTTAGGCATGATATCAAGAAAAACTTTCTAACCATTAGAGCTGTCCAAGAATGGAATGTCTTGCCTTGAGAGCTGGGGGATTCCCCTTCCTTGGAGTTCTTCAAGCTTGCCAGTATGTTATTATGTATATTCTTTCATATATACGTTGTCCTAGAAAGCCTCTGAGGTCCTTTACAAATCTCATATTCTGTAATTATGTGAAGCAGAGTAGAGTATATTTCCTCATTTTTTTTTCACTCAGGTCATGAGTTGTCATTACAACTACATGGTGTTTGCTGTATTTTAATACTCCTTTTGTTTGCAATTTTAACCAGTGTCTACATTGTTTTCCTCATTCTGCTTGCTCCATTCATATGTCTTTTCATAATTCTCTGAATTTCCTATGTTTGGTGTTTCTTATGATGCCATGTAGGTCATTACCTTTCCATGCCACAGTTCTCCAACTGATGGGATGGGCTCTCTATAACTAAGCACGAGCTGCTCTCTTTCCACCTCCAGAGCACACTGAGCACACCACAACAAAATGCCTCTCCAGACTGTCCTATTTCTGGAAGAATGAGTAAGTCACGCAGAGGGCCAAGGAAGTTCATGGACCACAGAGGGTGGAAAAAACAACCTTCCTTTCATCTATTTTGGTAAAAGTTGCAGAAGCTATAAACATCTTCTCTTTCCTGAGTTGATAATTTTATCCGTCATCCTCTGTGACCTGTCTTTAGCCCCAGAGAAGGAAATCATTTAGTTCAGGGGCATGGAGATGGAAAGGTGTTGACATATCTTGGAGGCAGGGTCTCCTTTTTGGTCATGTCCTCTCTCTTTTCCTCACCTGCCCCATTGCTAACCTTCCTGCATTCTCTGACCAAAAGGAACAGGAGACTTAGCTGCTGGAGCAGTAGCAACACACAAAGAACTGACCTAAGGGCAGGGGACCAGTTTATTTGTTTGACACCATTTCCTGTGTCTCAGCACTGACAGGTCTACCCTCCCTACTGAAGTCATCCCAGAGCAACCGCATGCTCTGACACTGAGTGCAAGCAGCTGGGAGACTGCCAGGGCTCTAGCTAGATTACCTGTTACCATAGAAACTACCAGTCCAGGGTTGTGTTGCTTTAGTTCTTAGTAGGGTGATGCCTGCAGAGCTGCCAAGTCTTTTCTGCTATGGAGAGCAAAAGAAAAAAACAGCACCAGGAATATCCCAGATCGGGAAACGGATCTATTCTAGGAGTAAACAAAAAAGAACAAAAGGATGAGTTTCCTGGTAAAAGCCCCAATTTTCCATCTATTTTGGAAAAAAACCTTTCTTTGGTGTGTCAGCATTTTATGGATTAGCAATCACCTCTCATCCATCTTGAAAATCGCTAGTATTTCCCAAACCTGATGTTTTGCTGCCTTTTTTTGTCTTAGCTTAAAGCTAAGATCAAAGATAAGAAAAAGTATTTTCTAAGATATTTCTTTCTTTTGGTCAACTCAAATAGCAGGCTAATTTATCAAGGGTCAAGAAGACTTGTGGACTAGTGAATTAAAGACTGGCCTTGCAGTTAAGAAAATGGGGTTCAATTACTGCTTCTGATCACATACTGTCACATACCATGGACAGATTGTTTAAATTTAGGGGGTACCCAGGCAGCTCTCTAACTCAGGAGTTCTTAACCTTTTCTTATGGCGCGGACCTATTTGGCAATCTGGTGAAGCCTGTGGACCTGTTCTCAAACTAAAGTGGTTTTTAAAAATTCATAACTGAAGGAAATAGGAAAATTCATTTAGATATTCGCTAAAATAAATGTTTTTCCCATTCAGGTTAACAACCCCCCTGAAATTATTCTTATGTATATACCAGTTTAAGAATTGCTGTTCTAATACTGTAAATGAGCAGAGCTATTGACCTCCATTAGGAAAGGAAATTTCCGTACAAGGAATTCCTTTCACCAATGAAATCATAGGTCCATCTACCTCTCCCAACCCACAATAAATCAAACATAAGTCTGTAGTAATATCTTTGTGTCAAATATGAAGTCCTCTCTCATAGTCTCAAAGCTCTATGAGCCTGCACTCAGTCACTGGGGCCCTCTTTAGGGACTATCTTTAGGGCAGGCAAACCATCCCTGATATGAATTCTGATTTTTGGAGAAGGAAGCTGGCACCCTTGAAAGGTGAGGTCACATAGGATCATTTGGTCCTTTTGACTTCAAGTCCATTTGACTTCAAAAGGAGCATTCATTTCTAGAAAAAAAGATGTAACTGCCCTCTCCCTAACATATGTATGTATATTTATATATGTATGTATATATGTAACAGATTTTAAAAGCTGTACATTATTAGAATTTAGGATTATAGATCTAGAGCTGGAAAGAATTTAGATGATAATCTTGTCCAACTTCCTCATTTTACAGATAAAGAAACTGAGGCCAAGGAGGTTTAAGTGATTTGCCCAAGGTTACATAGATAATATGGATCAAAAGTTAAATTTTAACCCAGGTTTTCTGATTGCTGCAGTGTCCTTTCTTCTGCATCATACTGTTTTCTTTTCTGGTTGTCTGTACCAGAAGAATATCCTGCTAGTGGGCACATCATCAAATATATTAGGGGTTCTTGGTCTTCAATATTCTTTTAAAATAATTACTACTTACATTTATGTAGCATTTTAGAATTACATATAACTTTACATACTTTAATCTGAAGTTATTTTTGAGGTAAGGCTAGTATTATATTCCCATTTTATGGATGATGAAACTAAGACTTGAAGAAAAGGAAGAGACATATTATGTTGATGCATGTGTCACTGTCAAGAGGTTTAGAAATAGTCATATATCAGATTTATATGGCCACAATGGAACCAAAATAAAGAAATATGAACTTGGCTAATGACAGTTAAGTGGTTTTAAAAATAATTGATTGACTAGATCCAAAGATCAATGATTAATAAATAGAAGTCAACCCTGAAAAAACCTAGTGGAGTGCCTCAGTCTTTGACCCAATTATTTTGAATATTTTTATTATTGACTAGGCAATGTTTTTATTTTGAAAATGTGAAATTATATTCCAGTACTTCATTGGTTCAATAATTACAAAGATGTGACTACTTCTCATGATTCAGATTGAAACCCATGCCTTTCTGCCCATCCTCTGCCCTCTAATACATTATTTCTCATAAATGCGCCAGAGGGAGTCTACTAAATGTGCTATGGACCTTCATTTTGCTCTGTAGACATTTCATGGTTACCAACAGAATATGTTGGTGATTCCTTGATCTCGCTAATCATAAGTACATCTTGTTTTTTTGCTATTCATTTCCCTAACAACTTTCTTTATGCCATCTCAGTCAACAAGCTTTGACTAAGTACCTACAATGTGCCAAGCACTGTGCTAAGTGCTGGGGATACAAAGAAATATTTGAAAAGTCTCCTGTGTAATCTTTATTTGTAATATATTGTAATACATTGAAGCAGGGTCATACCTGCCATGCAGTTCGCCATTGTCCTTTGAGTGATCCTCTACATCATTTCTTCTGAGACTGTGCTGTTGTTCTATGACTTTAAGTTATAGGACATCACTGGAAGAATATTGGTTTTAAAGGATGGACTTTTTGAGAGAGGGAGAGTGAGAGAGAGAGAGAGAGAGAGAGAGAGAGAGAATGCCAGGTCATTAAAAGATGTATGCTTGAGATGCATGTGCATAATGATGGATGAACAATATGGTTTGTCCATTCAACTTCTTGTCGGACTCAGAACATTCTTTACATCCACTTGGTTTTTGCTATACATAATGGAATGGTGGCCAGGAAGGAGCACTTTTATCCAGAATGTGAAAGGGTATGGTGAGTGTGGTCAAAGGGAAATAAATTAACATCCTCTTCTAAAAAGAATGACAGAATTGATTTGTTCATAGTATCAAAATTGGAGAAAACAATGTGGTAGGAGAAATATCTTAAGATTCAGTCCTATAGAGAGTAGACTACTTTTTCCTTAAAAGGTATTGAAACCATCTTTGAGACCTCATTGGCCCCGGGGAATTAAAGGCTTCAACATATCCATGGCTTCCTGGTGACCTGGATACTAAAAAGCATGAGCATGCTCCTCCTAACTTCTGACAGGCAGATCAGCATGACTAACACTAGCATAGGGAAATCGCCTTCAAATGAGTTATTGTTATAGCTTTTGTAAATATTCTTTCATTTCTCTGAATATATTTTACTTGCTTTGGCTAAATGAGCCTTCTTTTGTTAACTGTCAAATGTTCTACCTCATTCCAATTACTTGAGATACCAAACTGGCCAGAATCAAACTTAGCTTACTGTAAGGAATGGGGAAGATGTGAGGCCAGTAGAAAAACTGCTGGTGAGGTTGTTGAGAAAATGAATGGGAAATGGAATGAAGATTGGCTGATGTCTGCCTGAAATGGGGGCTAGGTGAGATTGTTGCCAGTCAGAAGAGCAAAGGTCCCAGGGCATTAGTTCTAGAGATTAAAGAATTAAAATCTCCAGCATGTAGTTCATGCTCTTGATGACAAGGCTGTTGGTAAGGTTGAACCAGGAGATGACCAGGGTAACCCAACGTCACCTCCATTCAATGATAAGAGACAGTCAGAATCAGACTTTCTAAAATACGTACTGTTTGGGGTGCCATATTTTAGAGGAATATTGACAGAGCAAGAGGTCCTCTAGTGGGGGAGTGTCCAAGAAGGTGTGAGGACTTGAAGGCATTCCAAAGCATTCCATTGGATTGGGTCAAAGGAACTAGGGTTTGTTTTGAGACCTTAGAAAAGATGAAGGATTAGTGCGCATGATGGTCTTCAAATATTTCAGGGGCCTAATGTAAAAGAGATATTTACATTTGTGGGTAGAAATGACAAAGCAACAGATTTCTATTCAATGAGAAGAAAATCTTTCCAACATTGTAACTATCTTGGTAAGATAATGAGTTCCTAACAGTCATCAAGTGGAAATTGGGTGACTGCTTGATAGGCATGTTATAGAGAGAAAGCATACTTTGGTATAGACTTTGGTACAGTTGGTACAGTTGACTTCTAAAGATTCCTTCCATATCTAAGGTTCTTTGATCCATTCTATGACTAAATCAACTATTTAATTCAACTCAAACTATTGATTTAAAAACACCACATTTCACTCTGAGTAATTCTGAAACTGGAGTTTATATACATGGATAGCTTCATGTCTCATTGAAAGCTTCATTAGCTAAGGTTTTTTAAAAAAGTATATTAGTATATGAGAGGAGCTGAGTTCAAGTCCAACTTTTGATACATACTATGTGATCTTGAACAAGTCACTCAATTTCCCTTTTCCCTTAGCAATTCTTTAAAAATCGTAGCTGCAAAGCAAGTACCAGTTTGCTTGGGTGCATGACATTTCCTCACTGGGAATTCCCCAAGCCAATAAGTTCAAAGGACATAAATGGCAACAAAGAAAGATCTAGTAGCATTTTTATTTATAAATAATGCACAGAAATGAAGACGTCATTGCTTGGTCTTAAATAGTTGACTATTCTGTCACAAAATCTTTCTACATCCTGTAATCTGTTAGATTTGGTTTATTTTAGCATAGCATCCTGACACCGTAAAGTCACTGGATCTACTTAAACGTAATGTTTGCCTTTTTTTGTAGCACAATGTCTCAAGTACAGTAAGCATTTAATAAATGTTTGCTGACTGATAATTAAAATTTTTCAGCTGCCATGACTATTAAGATAAATTTAAAGTAGTTTTAACAAATGAAAATAAGAGAAAGTGATGTGGAATGTAATCCACCCATTTATGTGCACATTGGAAAATGTAATGTCAACATTTTTCCCACATAGGCATGTAATTGATTTAGCTATAGACTTGACCTTTCAAAGGCCCTTTTAAACCACCAGTCATGAGAAAGCTCCTTCTCTTGGTGGACCTCCTGAAAATAGTGCACCAAGGCTCCTTGCCCTTTCTCACAGCACTTTTGGCTGCAATGCAACAAGAACGCTCTTTGTCAGTCAGTGTGTATCCAGGAACAGCTTTCAGGGCTGGGTTTTCTCATGGTGTATTCAAGGAAGGGAAGTGATGATTATTCATTCTGAAATATGTCCAAGTACATCCAGGGTATCCCTGTCCTTTGATACTTCCTTCAATAGTAGGGACCAATAGATTAAGGGATTAACATTTTGAGGGGAAGCTGGCTGTTTAATAGCAGACAATGACTATGATTTCTTCAATGAATTGTTTGTTAATCTGACTCCCCATAAATGAACAGATTATACTGATTTCTAGATGAGTCTTAGACCACATTCCAAAAGCTGGCAACATGGGATACATGTCTACCCTTGATGCGTCTTGCCACTGAAATGTCTATAGTTGATGTTGAGTGATTACAAGGAATCTCTCAGCAGAAAGAAAGGGGCATGTTGAGCCATCAACACCAGCAAAAAAACCCTCTCTGTGATCTATTAAAATACACATACACACACACAAACAGAAAATTGTGCTGTGAGCTCAGTGCACTGAACTAATTCAATCAAAAGTATTAAGTGAGAACTATGTATCTTAGGCCAGAATGAAGATTAGAGTTGAGCATT
This sequence comes from Potorous gilbertii, assembly GCA_028658325.1. NCBI lineage: Eukaryota > Metazoa > Chordata > Mammalia > Diprotodontia > Potoroidae > Potorous > Potorous gilbertii. Next base: position 28,947 of record JAQQSK010002802.1, on the reverse strand, counting down.
ATTTTACCCTTGGTCCAATTATTTAATGCAATGTAGAATGGCTGCAAAGGCATCTAGCATGCAAAGTAAATCATGGGTTGCATCACACAGATAATTGCTTTCTAATTATCACCATTCTGTCACTAGATTAACTGATATAAAAGACTTTTATTTTTTAATTTAATCCAATTCAATTCCACTCCCTTTCCAAACTATGGGGCAGCTAGATAAAACAGTGGATAGAGTGCTGGGTCTGGAGTCAGAAAGACATCTTCATGAGTTCAAATCCAGCCTCAGACATTTACTCTATCCTGGGCAAGTCACTTAACCCTGACCGCTTAAATTTCCTCATCTGTAAAATGATCTGGATAGTATCTTTGCCAAGAAAATCGCAAATGGGGTCACAAAAAGTCAAATAGGACTGAAAGCACTGAGCCACAAAACTCCAAACCATCCTTCATACCTGCCAAACTGATATTTCTAAACAAAAACAGTTTTGATCATGTCACTCTTTTGCTCAGAAAGTCCCTAATAGCTCCTTATTACTTCTAGGAAAATAAAGCTTCCCACAATCTGACCAAAGTCGGTCTTTCTAGAATTGTTACACATTACTCCCCTTCAAGCACTCTGCATTCTACTCAAATTAGCCAATTCACTATTGACCATGTGACCATTCGTCTCTATGTACCTGTTTTGCAGTCCATCCTTCATGCCTAAAATACAGTCTTTTACAATTGCCTTGTGGAATCCCTAGCTTTCTTTAACCATCTGTTTTAAGTGTCACATACTACCATAGTCATACCCTGATCACTCAATAGCTAGTGCCCTCCCCTCTGAAAATTACTTTGTGCATGATTTCTATTTAAGCAAGTACATTCATGTTGTTTTGCCCCAATGGTATGTGAACTCCTTGAGTGCAACAATTATTTCTTTTTTTCTTGATAGCCCTATCACCAAGCACAGGAGCATGGTACATAGTAACCTCCAGGATCTTTCATGCTACTTAGGTTTAGGATGTGTAAACAAATAAGTAAATATAAGGTAATTTGAGAAGGAAGAAAACACTACAGAGGAGTTTGATACATAGCAGACAGGGTGATGAGTCAAAAGTCCTATTAACAACTCAGGGCACTAGGAAAAGCTTTGTGCCAAAGGACACTTTCAAGATTCCAGCCTTCATGAGGGAAAACACTATCCACACTCAGAGAAAAAACTATGGAGTCCGAATGCAAATCAAAGCATACTATTTTCTCTCTCCCTTTTTTTCTTTCTCATAGCGTTTCCTTTTTGTTCAGATTCTTCTTTCATAATGTAACTAATGTGGAAATATGTTTACTATGATTGTACAGGTATAACCTATATCAGATTTCTTGCCTTCTTGAGGAGGGGAATGGGGATTGAGCAAGGGAAAAAATTTTGGAACTCAAAATCTTATAAAAGTGAATGTTGAAAACTATCTTTACATGTAATTGGAAAAAATAAAATACTATTAAGTAGAAGAAAACAAAGATTGAAACCTTGAAGCTAAGAACTCTAAGAGGCAAAGGTGATTTCCCATCTATTCACCAGCGGGGCTTCTCTTCCATTCTTACAGGTTTTCTTTTGTTGGAAAAATAGTACTTATTTTTTTCTTTTGCTGATTACAGCGGCCATTCCCTTATTACTTCTTAGAGAGGCTTATTCACTGAATGGCCTTATCTCACTCTAACTGAGTACCTGAATAGGCCAGGGTCTCCCACTGCATCCTGGGTCATCTCCAGTCATCCTGATGAATATCTGGTCACAGGATTCAGATGGCTCTGGAGGACAAGTGAGGCTGGTGACTTGCACAGCCCTGCCTCACTCAATACAAAGTCAAGCGCAAGTCATTTCTGTGATGTCATGGTCTCCTTTGAAAACGAAGAATGAATGCAGACAGATTTGAAAAAATATATTGGAAAAATTGTGGAAAGAGCAAGAATATTGTTTCAAAATTATTATTATATTAATTTTTGTAAGTCAGCTCTTTTCCACCCACTGGAAACGTAAAATTAGGGATCTCGGGAATATAATTATATACCTTGAAGAAAACTTTAACAGTTCAAGAAGGATTGATTTTTAAAGGTGGCTTAACTCTTGGAATCAGTTTGAGTCATGCTTTCAGAGGAGATGGTTATGGCTTGCACACTTTCATATGGTCACATCAAATCTGGAGGAACTTGAGAGAGTTCATCAAGTTAGTTGCAAACGAGAGATGAATTGTGACTTTAATGAAATTTATTTTTTAAATACATATTTATCCAGGTTAGCATTGTGCTTCCAAGTCTTCATCTAGGGAGTCATTAGACATTCCAGCAATGTTGCTGTTGCTGAACAGATTTCTTGAATTGTACTAGTAAAACTACATTTAAGGTCAGTTTACGAGCCTTGCAAAAAAAAGGCAAATTATTTAATATTTGGTACTTTTAGATAGGAGGTAGCCAAGAGGCTCAGTGAAAAGAGCCCTGGGCCTGGAGTCAAGAGGACCTGAGTTCAAATTTAGTTTCAGATACCTATTAGCTTTTTTGACCCTGGGCATATCACTTAGCCTCTGTTTGTCTTAATCCACTGAAGAAGGAAATGGCAAACCACTCCACTATCTTTGCCAGCAAGACCTGATGGACAATATTGGTATACTATGGTCCATGGGTCACAAAGAATCATAGATGACTGAACAACTGACTCATAACAATTCTTAGGAAACAAGTAGCCAAAAATTGCATTATCTTGTTCACTTATCATGCTCATAAAATTTGACTCTGAATGACTTTCGACTTTTACCAACAATTCAACCTAAGTCCAAGGCAAAGATTTCCCAGCAATAGGGATATCCAAAATAAGGTACTCTGGGCTATGAAGGAAATTTATTCACATAATTATTTTTTCAAGAATTTGTTAGTGAAATCCCACCTCTGATACTTGTAACCTGTGTGAATTTGGGCTTCAGCTTCCCCATCTATAAAATGAGCTTGGACTAAACGGAGTCTGAGATCCTTTTTGCTCTGGGTCTGTGATCTTATGAAGAGAATACAACTACAGTCTGCCAACCATGATTTTAATTTCTTCTGTATAACTCAGGTGACTTTCTAAGACTACAAGTTGCTTTGGGGATACCACTCTGTATTGAGAAATGACATTCCACTGAGAGATTCCTATGCCAATGAAATCGCAATATAATTTTCTCTTCTATAAAGGAACAGTGACAACATAGTATAAAATCGGCTGAAATTAAGACAATTTTCTCTAATACTTAAAGCTAGGCACTTATCAATTATTTTAATGCCATGACAGTATCAGTGGCATAAGTGAAAAAATCTCTCAAAGTAGCTGCTCCAAAGAAGAAAGCATTCATTTTGCGGTTTAATTCAAACCCCAAATAATAGTAACCAGCATTTATATGATTCCTTATGGTTTACAAATATCTCATTTTATTTTCATAGCAACTATGGGTGCTATTATTATTTTAATTTCACAGATGAGGAAACTAAGGCACAGAGGGTCTTACTCAAAGTCACACAGCTAGTAAGTTTTTGAGCTGAGTCTATATTGTAACTCAAGTCTTCCTTACTCTAGATCTAGCTCTCTAACCACTTTGCCTCCTGTCTAACCATTTCCATTACTTTCTTTCTAGTCATGCCTCTTACTCTACTAAATTCACAAATATCCTATTTCTGAATGCATCACTACAATTTTGCTAGTGACCTCCTTTTTTCCAGATTGAAGATGGGTTGAAGACTCTACCAAAATTACTAAGATTAGGTTTCTAAGTCTAAAAAGTTTCATTAAAAGTCCTTCAAGACATAAAAATAGAATACCCCTGAAAATCAACTATACAATTGTAATCTACAGAAATTGTATTGCTAAACTTACACTTAAGCGTAAGTGTATATAATTCTATGGATGTTGTATTTCCAACATGATGCTTCCTTGCTGCTTCATGGAAATGATGTTGAGTTCTCAAAGGCTATGCCAATGAAGCATAGGTTCCAGCAGCTTCTCCCAAGCTAGATCTACTCTAAGGAAACAATAGAGTTTAAAGAGGTTGTTTCAAGGATGAATGTTTTGTCAACTCATTAAACCACCTACCAAGGCATGGAGACTTGTGATTTCCATCAAGGGTCATCAATTTAGAGTCAGAAGGGACTTCAGAGACCTAACCCAATCCTCTCATTTTATACATGAGGAAATCAAGATCCAGGGAAATTGGTCACAGAATAAGTAAGAGACTGAGCTGAGATTCAAACCCAGGTCCCGTGTCTCTGAATTTAGCAGGCTTTCTAATGTACTATTTTGCACAGACACACAGGTGAAATCACATATCTTGTAAAGCACTGAAATTGTAGACTCTCTAGGCATGACGGTTATGGCCTTTAATTCATTCTTAAATGAACTTTAATTGCTTTTCTAAAGAAGCCACGCTAAAACCACTAATTCCTAGATAAAAGGAATGGTTTTCCTCAGTCTAGCTGGAGATGTTTAGAAGCCTCTCTTCAGTGGGAAAGAAAGAACCCAACATGAGCAGGAAGAGGAATGCAGAGTCAGCAGAGACCCCGATTTTTAGGAAGATGACAAGGGCAAATATTTATAAAATGTCTTTTCTCCAGCTGAAGCATTAACAAAGGCAGCAACGCCAGCCACAATAGTAATTAGCACTTCTACAGGATCTTTCACGAGAGCACTTGGCAAACATTAATTAATTTCACCTCTCCTGGCCCCCTGTAACTGAATTAAGAAGCTTATTCTCCAGCCAATGGATGGGTGCCGGGATGGATGGACAGGCTAAAAGTTTTCACAGGCCCACAGTGGACATCCTGGAGGGGTACCATGACGACAGCCTTCCTTAGACATTCCCCCATGCACACACAAGGTCTACTGCTTCCCAAGTCTCTGAGATGTGAAATGAAACCCCAAGGGCTACATTAACAGATGCCAGAAAAAATACACAGAGTCAAAGCCGGGGCCAGCAATGGTGAAGCACCCTGCATTCCCATGAGAAACTCTCTGGCCTTAGTTTGTCTACGTCACTTAAGTGTGCAAACCCAAGGCCGGGAGAGTTTAAAAATACCATGACTGCTACAGATTTCCCAGGCCATATTTAGTTCACACATCTTACCATAGCAGGAAAGAGCTGGAAAGACATAAAGAAAGACAGAAAGGGGAAGACAGACAGCAAGGGATGTGGCTGTCAGTATAACAGTACAGGCTAAAAATAATGCTTCCTACTGTTACCAGCTTTGTATTTGTCTGACCGTGTGTCTCTTTGTCTCTTGGTGTCTCTGTGTGCCTGTCTGGCCCTGGCTCTGTGTCTTTATCTCTTTGTGTGTCTCTCTCTTTCTGTCTCTGTCTCTGTCTCTATTTGTCTCTTTCTGCCTCTGTTTCTGTCTGTCTCCCCATCCAACTCTCTTTCTCTCTCCCTTTCTACCTCTCCAAGGAAGTTGAAGCCCAAGATACTCCTCCACTGTTCCTGGGCATCTGCTAGGATCGTCTATTTTCTGCCACAGGCAGAGGACAGGAAGGAAGAGTTTGTTTCCTGTAAATAGAAGGAGAGAAAATTACAGCTATTATTGTTTTGACAACGGAAGCACTCCCTCAAGTTTGCAGTGCAATTCATTCCTGACAGACATCAGGTCTGAGTTGTTGGCTCTCGGCAGAAATCCCTTCCGAGGGGTCCCCCAGGGAAAGCTGAAAGCCTTGATGGCTTGGCATTAGGTGCCTAACAGCATAAAGATGTAATTCTGGGCAATCTGATGCCCCACTGCAGAATGGAATGCAGCCTGCATTTTGATGAATGCTTTGATACAAACCTTGTTGGTCTGAAATGAACATGTTGGATCCTGACACACACACACATACACACACACACACACATACACGCACACGCATGCACACACACGTAGGTACCAAAATTAAATTGAGAAAAATTGTAATGCTTTCCTTTCCTCTCCTCTGCCCTGCATGCTACCTCGATTGTTTTATTAGCATTTTTGTTTTTGCATTACATTCCTTTCCAAATATATACTAGCTCATTTTAAAATGAGGCCCCCTGGATATCTAAGTATACATGCATTCAGGATGATGCACTAAAATGTATAAGCTATTTATACATGGGTATAATCAGGATGCTAAGGCTATTTGGCCTAGGGAAAGAGAGAGTGTCCACTTGACCACAGTTAGCATAGTTGGCATTATTTGATCAAGTCCTTAGAGAGGAGATTTTTTGAAGGTTTTTCAGAAGTTCCACATCCATTAGATGAGTGGCCATCATTCAGAAATAAAGGAAAAGGTCATTGCTCCCCCTGAAAGGAATAAACCAGGACTCTTGGCCTCAGAAACATATAAGGGATTTCCAGTAGAAGGTCAACTTCTGGGCCCACTTTCTAATTAGAATGTAATGTTGTACCCGCAGGGAAAGAAGTTCTTAAGTTGATGAGAATTTGGGGGTGGGAGACAAATTGGATATGGTTCAGGAACATTTTTTGCTAATACAGATGTTAAATAAACACTTGCTGGTTGGTTATTCCTTCATTCACAAGTTTTAGAGTTGGAACAAACCCTTAAAGACTGTCTAGTTCAACAGTCTCACTTTTGCAGATAGGAAAACAGAGCCCCACAATGGCTAACAAGGTTAAGTGGCTTGTCCAGCATCATAAGGCTAGTCTGCTGCTGAATTTGAACTCATGAAGAGGTCTTTCTAACTCTAGGCATAACACTCTATCCATTTTACCACCCAACTGCCACCCCCATTTTACTAGGAGCAAAATGAACCAGTCAGAGATTAAGTAACTCACTGAGAATCACACATATAATAACTGCCTGAAGGTGGATTTGAACTAAGGTCTTCTTGATTCCATGTCTAATACTCTCTCCACTGCACTACCTAGCAACCAATAATGGCTAGACAACCTGAGTATCCACAAAAGGAACCCAATACCTCCAGTGTGTTGGTTAGATGCTCTAAAAGGACTTTATGGAGAGACATAAATAAGAATTGCACGTGTTGTGATCTCTAGTAATTGAAGGAGTCCTCACATTGATGAGAACACATCTATCACACAATCAATGGATCATAGATTTAAGAGCTGGAGGGCTATTGTTGGAGGTCATCTGGTCTGACCCCCTCATTTTATACCTGAGAAAACTAATTCCAAGAAAAAAGTTAAATGACTTGTCTAAGGTTAATAGGTAACAAATTTCATAGTTAGGAAGTAAATCTGAGCCTCTGATGCCAACTACCTCCAAAGTCTTGGGTGTATGTGTACATAAATATTTTTTAGCTCAAAATGTGCATAATGTTACTAATATGATGGTTATTATTTATATAGAACTTTGAATTTTACAAAGTAGTTTCATCATCATAGCAGTGAGGCACCCTAAGGCAGAGACAGGAGACAGAATAAGCCAAGTGGGTCAAATTAGCCCCCCCACCTCACCTTCCACCTCTCCATGGACCCTGAAATAGACAGTCAGGATTTTGAGCTCAAAAGTCCAATGTCTAGCATTGTCTTCCACATCACCAGCCCCTGCCCAACATACCACTTCCTGCCCAAATCTGAACATATCTTCAAGTGGAGCAGTACCTGTTGAGAAGGGGCCTTGCCACTACCAATTCCACCTGCTGACAACTTACAAGCCACAGCCAAGTAAGGTCAAGAGTCCTAGAAATAGCACTGGCCCCTAGACTAGTGACCATTATTCCAGCTAACTCCCCCCTCTTCCCACCACCTCATCCATCACTCAGGGAACAAATGCCACCTAGTAACTGAAGAGGTAGTTGCTGTAGCCTTTGTCACTTCAACAGTCACAGTTATTAAAGACCTGGGGAAAAGTTCTCTCCCAAGTCCTTGGCACTGTTAAATTATTTAACATCCCAAAGGCAAATGGATTTATTGAAAAGATGTATTGCCCTCTACTTTACTGCTGTGCTCTAAGATCCATGCATTCTTTTCATGGGATGGTAGCTGAAACTTCCTATATTTTCACTCCCTGACATTATTATATGAAATGTTTTTGTATTCCTAGCATTTAACACAATGCTTAGTTCATAATCAATGCTTAATAATTTTTCATTCATTTATTCATAGCAAGTCTGAGAGTAAATATTACAACTAAGTCCTGATTAATATAAATAATAAATCCTGCAAAGTGGTCATGTATATTTGAACTGGTACTATTTGAAGTTATAATAATGGAAAATATGGTAATTAGTTCCATCTCAATATATGTATACAATGCCAATATGAATAATAAGCTCACTTCCCTGGATTCATTATCCAAAGCTATGGGCACCTGGATGTATTTCTGCTGTTTTACAGATGGGGAAACTGAGCCTCAGAGAATGTCAGTGAGTTACTCAAGGATAGCCTAGTCAATGACAAAGCAAGGGACTGAACTTGTATCTTCAGAATCTATATCCAATGCTAGAAGAAACAAGAAAAAGAAACCAAGGAGGAATTGTGAGAGACAAGATCTAGGATAATCCAGGAAACTGACAAGATGAGACAACTTTGTTGGTAAAGGAATCAAATCATTTTACTAATTAAGTTTGCCTAGCACCTAGCAATCTGAACTATGGCTAAGGGGCACTTCATAGAATTTTCAAACTCTTCTCTTATTGGAATCGCTTCAGTCAATGTGAAATGTACCTCTCTGCAGTAAAGTAAAATGAGAATAGGTGGTATCATTTAGCTTGGAAATTTTAGCAAGCAAGCCAGAAGCTCCTTGCTTGAGGAGTTGGAGCAAATGATACTCACAGACTGTTCAAGATCTATTGCTTACTGTTGGGAGACACTGATTGAGGAAAAAAAGAGCAACAGGTCAAGCAGGATACCTACATTTGATTACAAAATGCTTTAAGTCATTGGAGGAAGGAGCAACCTCAAATGTCACTATGATGCCAAACTATTGGGTTTTCATAAAGCCCACTTAGAGAGAGATTTAGCAATCTCTCTGGTATCCTATTTGAAAAGAGGTTCTGAATTTATGAATGGAAAGAGAACTGTGAAAATCCTGAATTCAGTTCCTTCATTAGCATATAGTCAATAGTAATTCCCTTCAGAAAGAAGAAAGCATAATGGAAAGATGGATTCACTGGGGCTCGCCAGATGTCTGTTGAAAGATCTTTAAGGTAGACAGTGTGTAGGCTCTTCAGTCCCCAAGACACTGTTTTGCATGAAACTAGAGATTGTTTAGTAAAGTGAAAATGGTGTGAAGACATTAATGTGTATCCACCCCTATCCACATGCCCTCTCCCAATGTTCTGCTTAGAGTAGGAACACTAAATTTGTCATTAGAAGACGGGTTAGTACATTAGATAGGTGGAAATCAGCTAAAGTGCTCTACTTGGAGTCAGGGAGATGAGAGTTCAAATTCAGCTTCAGATAGACCTTGGTCAAGTCATTTAATCTCTGTCTGCCTCAGTTTCTTCATCTGTAGAATAGTATCCACCTCCCAGATATAAGAATAAAATGAGATGGCATTGGTAAAAGGTTTTGCAAACTTTAGAACACTATGTAAATTCTAGTTGTCATTATCATGCTTATTTTATGAGAGAAATAGAGGCTGCTTAAAACTCTTAGAACAAAACTAAATAATTTAAAATAATGAGGAAAGCAATTGCGAGTAAGCTTTTTTTAAAAAAATACCCTGGGAAAAAAGGAGTCATAATTATTCTGAAATAGGGAAGGGAGGTTACGGTTAAACATTCAAAATGTGAATGTTAAAACTTTCAACCTAAAAATGACTTGTTTTGAAATGTGTATCCAAAGATAATGGATTAAAATTCTAGATATGAGTGTTGCCAAGAAAGGCACAAAACTAGATGCACTACATAGTCAGGTCATCTAGTCTTGACTCTCCATGCTGTTGGTTACTCTTCTTTGACATTTCCCATAGTGTCTTCCAAACTTTCTCCATTTTCTTGAAGTCCAGCTTTACATATCTTATTCTCTTTTGTATACAGTGTAGAAGTAGGTGCTTTAACAGATGTTTGTTAAAATCATAACTGAATGTTGTAGGATCATAATGGCCAATCACGTCCAATGATCTGAAGAAAAGATTTGGAAAGTCAGTCCTTGCCATGCTTTGTAGAGGAAGGCCACCATGGAGGTAAAATGTTGCAAATATTATAAGACTTTTTTATAAGTGAGTTTTGCTGAACTGTTTTCCCCTTGTTTTTGCTCTGTTGTTAGGAATAGTTCTTTGTGAAACAACAGGCAAGGCCCACCTTGGTAAATGTAGGTGATGTAAAAATAAAACCAAAAATCAACAAAAAATTATTTTTAAAAAATGTTTCTTGAAATGATATCTTTCCTGATCCCCTCCAACCCAATGTGATCTTACCTTTCTCTGAATTCCCATAGCACTTTCTTGGCAACTCTTCTGCCATACAACTCACATTTTACTTCTTCTTAGATTCTTTATATACTGTTTTATCCCATTGATCCTAGATGGTTAACTTCTCAAGGGCACTACTATATCTTAGTCATAGGATCATAAATTTAGATCTGGAAAGGATCTTATTAGAGATCATCTAATCCAATTCCCTCATTTTATAGATGAGGAAGCTGAGCTTCAGAGAAGTTATATGACTTGTCCATTTACCCAAAAGTTCTTGCAAAATTTTTCCATTGATTATGTCTCTACTTTCTTGTTATTACATTCTCATTATTTTCTTGCTTCTCTGATGTCTCTTTCTCCCTTGCTGATTCCAACAATTCTTCTCATTTCCTAAATAAAGGATTTCTCCAACCTATCCTCCATCTCATCTCTTCTTGCTCCATGTATCTCAACCCTTGGCAACATCAGCCATAACTAAAATTTCAGCTACATCCCTTATGGGAATGGCCATCAGATCCAAATACCCAGACTCCCTCTTTCCTCTGCTCCAGACCCACAATCCCAGCTTCCTTTCTGGACCTTTCCGTCAGTCCTGTAGCTGAACATTATGCATTGTCTCCCCTCATTAGAGTGGGAGCTCCTTGAAAGTAGGAATTATTTTGGCTTTTCTATTTGTACTTCTCCCACTCCCCAGTACTTAGCAGACTGTGAGGCATAAAATAAGTGTTTTTTCAATGATTCATCCACTTGTACTCCACTCATTCATTATATCAAAGTCATCCAAGTTTCTAATAACAATCCTCTTCCATATTTCTTCCAGAGTTCTGCATTTCTGTTCACAATCACATCAACATTCAGTTTGCTAAGATCTGAGACATCTTTTTCCCCACCTTCACTCCAAAATCTAAGAAATTTGTTGATTTTTGTCAATTTTACCTCCTTACAACTCTCCTTCCTTTCCACTCTCATGGCAACCACTCCAGTTCAGGTCCTCATGCCTTCTTATCTCTACTATTCCAATACCCTCGCATTAGGTCTCCCTGCCTAGTATATGTTCTTCAAATCAGGGGAGTTAGGTGGTGCAGTGTATAGAGCACCAGTGCAGGAGTCAGAAGGACCTGAGTTCAAATCTCACCTCAGACACTTGACACTCACTAGCTATGTGACCTTGGGCAAGTCGCTTAACCCCAATTGCCTCATCCTGGGTCATCTCCAGTCATCTTCATGAATATCTGGTCACTGAATTTAGATGGCTCTGGAGGAGAAATGAGACTAGTGACCTGCACAGCCCTCCCTCACTCAAAACAAAATCAAGTGCAAGTCATGTCATTATTTCTCTGATGGCATGGTCTTCTTTGGCAACACAGGATAAACACACACATGTTCTTCAAATTAGTTAAGTAAGGTTAGTCCAACAAACATCTATTAAGCACTTCTTGTATTTGAAGCTCATTACAAAGCAAATGTTGATCTGTATTGGGAGGAGTCCTCCTTATAGGTGAAAATACAGGTGAAAATTGCCAAATGTGTGAAAATTTCTTTTCAATCAAAAGAAATAAACTACTTTGCAAGCTATTGTGCTAGATACTGGGGGTTCAAATATGATCAACAATGCAAGTCCTTCTATCAAAGGGTTTATAATCTCATCAAATCTTACTAAGGTTTTGTTTTTTTCTCCTGGATAAAATTACATTGGGAACTGCTAGATGAATTTCAGCTATTCTCTTACAATCTTACAAAGTTGCCTAGGGGCACTAAGAGGTTAAATAACTTGCCTAGGATCATATAATTAGTATTTGTCAGTGGTAGGACTTGCACACAATCCCAAGGATGGCCCTTTGACCACTATGCTATATTTAACTTAAAGACTACTTCATAGAGCACCAGCCCCAGGGTCAGGGGCCTCAGACACTTTATACCTACTAGCTGTGTGACCTTGGGCAAGTCCCTTACCCCCAATTACCCTGCCTTCCCCTGTCCAAAAATAAACAAACAAAAAGAACTACTCTTAGATTAATCTTCCTAAAGCACAGCTGTGATTATGTTACTCCCTCTGCTCAAAAATATTCAACGGCTTTCCATTACCAACTAAAAATAATTTCTAAATAAAGTCCAAAGGAAAGCATGATATATGTAGGAAAGAAGTACCTAAAAATAGCATTATGAGAGTTGAGACAAGGGAGAACCCATTTCCACTTGGGAACATCAAGAAAAACTTGTATCATAAAGAAAGTAGAATTTGATTTATTCTTGAAGGATGGATATAATTTCAAGAATTTAATAGGGAGGTGAGGAACAAGAGTGTTATATGGAAATGAAATAGAAACAGAATGTATTTGAAAAATAGCAAATGATATGATTTGTCTAGAACTGATTCTCCCATCTCTCAGAAGTGAAGTGACCTCTTTCTTCTCTGAACTCCCTTAACAGTCTTTGTACCTCTTACAATAAAAGCAATTCATATTCCTATAGTGCTTTGATATTTACAAAGTACTTTCCTCAAAACAACACTATGATGTAGACAATGCAGATATTAAATTTTGAAGATTTGGCAACTGATGCTCTGAGATGGTAAATAACTTGCTTATATTCTCAAAGCTGTTAAGTGCCAAAGGTGGGATTCAAACCTAGGTCTCTTGATGCTATCATTCTTTGCATTATACTATAAGTCTTGATCATATTCTTTGTGCTAGAGATATTTACATTCATGTCTTATCTTCTTTACTAGATTACAAGCTCTTTGAGGTCAGGGCACTGTGTTTTAGCTTCTTTCTTTAATGAAATTTTATTTATTTGCTATTGTACCATTCATACTGCAAAGGTATTTCAAGAATCAGATTTCATTCGGAACAGCAAACTTATCTTTCCCCTATTATGAATGTACATGATGAACTCTACTAGCTCTAACCTGAGTCAAAGTAAAAATAGCCTGGATTCACATACTTGTCATCAGTTGCACCTAACAGGAATATATTATTTTCTGTAGTTGGATCTCTTTAATCTGCATCCTCTGGGCAGTCTGAATTTCCGTATTGTCTACACTTCTGCAGTTTCTGGTTCGGGGCTCATATCCTTGTGTTTTGTGGAACATTTTCCTTTTTTACTTATCCATTTTAGATTCTGTGAGGCTTACCTCCTTCTCTCAGCCACTGTTTGTCTTTTCATCAGCTTGCCATAAGCAGTTTCATAGTAGTCTTAGTCCTTAAGTTAATAAAATAGGGCAGTACTTTCATAGGTACTGATTTTTGTCTTGTCTTATTTTTCATAGGACAATTAGTTGGAGAAACATGGTAGTATGAGGTGCATTCCATATTACCCACTGACCAATCTCTTGATAAAAGTCCTGATTAGAAGGGGTCAGATATTTCCATGGGTCACCTCTTCAAAAATGTATTCAATCTCATCTAAATTTTTGTCCTTGTCGGTCATCATCATCAACTCCTATTCCCCAGAAGTCTTTATAATCAAGGTCAGAAAGACATTCCCTTTTTCTCTTGAGCAAGCAGCTTTTTTTGAATGGGACACCTAAATAGAGCTTCATGCTCCATGCCTCTTTTTAACAATCTCTTTAAGCTCCTCCCCTGAGCTCTCTTTGGCATCCTGGACAGCTATATCATCCACTTCGCCTACCATCTTCCATCCCTCTTCTCTCTATTCCTCATCATTGTGGTAATGATGCTAGATTTTGGCTTCTTATTCAGTGCCTTCAGTGCTTTTGGTATATATACTGTTAAGTTCAAAGTCAGTCATAGGCACATTATCTTCACTTCTAGAAGATGGTTCCACAGTTGGGCTCATTCTCTTAAACAAGCGATATAGATGTTGGTATCAAATTCTCAAACCAAGTCAACCAGGTGGGAGAAGGAATGAACACACCCACATTTATTGCTCCAAAAACTGTCTCTTAATTTGATTTGTCCAATGTGTCTATTTGGGGTTGTGGCTCTCGACTCAGATAATTAATGACCTCCATGCTAGAACAAATTGATTCTGCTATTAGTTTATTTCTTGAATAGATATGTTTGGTGTCATTAGCTCTGGGAGACTCGGATCTGCCATTGAGTGGCATTTGATAGATGCTCAGTAAATGTTAAATGAATGAAAATACAACTTACTAAAAGATATGAGTAGTTTTAAAAATCAGCTTCACAAACAGAGGATGAGGGACACATGGCAAAAATAATAGTGAACTAGAGAAAGACCTAGGAATTTCAATGCAATAAAAACTCAACATAAGAGGGTGTGTCACATAGCTGCTATGAAGATAATATGTTCTAGGCAGTTTCCAGAGGGAGAAATCAAAGCTATCTATAGTCATATGAAAAAATGCTCTAAATCACTAATAATTAGAGAAATACAAATCAAAACAACTCTGAGGTACCACGTCACACCTCTCAGATCGGTTAACAGGACAAAACAGGAAGATGATAAATGTTGGAGATGTGGGAAAATTGGAACACTAATGCATTGGTGGTGAAGTTGTAAATGGATCTAACCATTCCGGAGAGAAATTTAGAACGATACCCAAAGGACTTTAAAATGGTGACCCTTTGACCCAGCAATATCACTTCTAGGTCTGTATCCCAAAGAGATCATAAAAATGGGGAAAGGGACCACATACACAAGAATATTTATAGCAGTCCTTTCTATGGTGGCAAAGAATTGGACATTGAGGGACATCCATCAATTGGGGAATGGATGAACAAGTTGTGGTATATGACTGTAATGGAATACTATTGTGCTATAAGAAATGATGAGCAGGCAGACTTCAGAATAGCCTAGAAATATTTATATGAACTGATGCTAAGTGAAATGAGCAGAACCAGGAGAACACTGTACATAGTAACAGCCACAGTGTGTGATGACTGACTTTGATAGACTTAGATCTTCTCAGCAATGCAAGGATCTAAGACAACTTCAAAAGACTCACTAAGGAAAATACTATCTACACCCAGAGAAAGAACTTTGGAGTCTGAATGCTGATCAAAGCAAAGCATTTGCTGTCCTTTACTTTTGTTCTGTTTCTTCTTTCTCATAGTTCCTCCCATTAGTTCTAATTCTTCTTTACAGCATGACTGTGAACATTTTTTTAATGTGAATATATAAGTAGAACCTATATCAGATTGCAAGCTGTCTTGGGGAGGGAGGAGGCAAGGGAGGTGGAGAAAATTTATAACTCGAGATCTTTTGGAATTGAATGTTGAAAACTAAAAATCAATTGATTAATTAATTTTAAAAAGATAATATGCTCTTAGAATTAATAAAAACTACTGTGTCAATACCAAAGGAGGTAATTTTCCCATTGTACTATGTTGCTAATCAGTCTAGGGACCACATCTAAATTATTGTATCTAATTCTGGGAAACACTTTTAGAAAAGACATTGACCATATGCAGCTCATCCAGAGATAGGTGACCAGAATGCTAAAGGGACTGGTAACTGTATCCTATGAGACTCTATTGAAGGAACTAGAGATGTTTAGTCTGGAGAAAAGACTTAGAAGGGACATGAGTACTTGAAGTTTGAGTCTTTACGCACTTAAAAGTCTGTAATGTAGAACAAAGATTAGATTTGTTTGGCTTGGCCTTAGAGTATAGGAGTATGAGCAATGGATGGAAACCACAAGGAAACAGATTTTAAATTAAGAAGGAAAAAATTTCCTAACAACGAGTGCTGTTCAGAAGTAAAATTTGTTGCCTCTAGACGTAGTGAATACCCTGTGACTAGAGGTCTTCAATCAGAGCAAGGAAGGCCACTGCTGGAGAAATAAAAGTAAATCTTCCTTCATTCAGGTTGGGGTTTGACTAGATGCTCCCCGAGGTTCCTTCCAGCTCCAAGATCTTATGATTCTGTTCCTACAAGGCAAATGTATAGTGAAATGTCAAACTGATATCCCATTAATCTGGCAATAATTAGAATGGCATCTGAACAAACAACTGGAAAATCACTTATGTTTTTAAGAAACAAAATCACTTTGGAAAAACTAGAGAGCTTTTATCTTTAAACAATATTAATCAACAAACAAAAGAAAATATTGCATTTTATAAATACTTTATTAAAGCATATATTTAATATATTTTATAAGCCCTTTTTTCTGCCAAGATTTCAAATTGCTTAAAAATAGCCAAATGAAAACTGACCAAGACTACCTCAAGTAGTAGAGAGAAGAGTTTTCTGAGGTGTCCAAAAGCATACAAATGCATAGCAAAAGCAAGTAATTATTAATCTTGCAATTAACAAACTACTTTCAAATCAAAGGATTTGAGAAAACATTATTAGTCAAGAGTTGTGGGGATAGGCAATTAACCTATTCCTGAAGCTTTATTCAATTTCAATTACAAATGTGTGTTAGATTGGTGACTCACAAAATTAAGGAATTGGTCTTCCTTAATTCAGTGCAGAAGGAGCTAGCTATATATCTTGTGATAATGAGGACCAACAATTTTGTCTCAGATGCTGAAGCCTTTCCCAACCAAAAACTAAATCAACAGCCTGTTGGGGGAATTTGTCAGAATGGAAACAGGAGATTTCCCTACACACAGCGAAAATTCTTTGGGCTCATTTTGGTAGAGTGCTTTCTTTCTCAATTTTTGAGAATAAATTTTTTTAGGTATCCATACTAACTCTTTTTCAGAAGTTTGATTAGAATTTCCATGTGAATCCATCAGGATGAAGATTCCACCCCCCCACACACACACATTGATCGTTCCTTTACAACTTGATCTATTTCCTTTTCTGAGAAAGGGTTCTTTAAGATTTCTTTCTGATCTTTAGATAATTTGAATATTTTACATTTTTGAAGATATTTCTCTATTTTGTTCATGTCTCTCATTGTTAGCATGTGGCCATACGTATTGGGTTTTCCTTGAATATATTTTTTATTAACTTATCTATGCACATGCTGTTTCCTCCTAGGGGAGTGCAAGATCCTTAAGGACAGAGACTGTTGTGATTTCTCTCCTTGTATCCCCAGTACCTAGCACAAAGTAGTGCCACCAGAGGCAACCAGATAATACAGTAGGTAGAGGACTGAATCTGGAGTCAGAAAGACCTGAATTCAAATCAAACCTCAAACACTTACTCGCTATATAATCCTGGGCAAGTCACTTGAATTTTGTCTGCTTCACTTTCCTAAGCTATAAAGTGGGGATAGCACCCACCATCCAGGGTTGTGCTGAAAATGAAAAGGGATAATCTTTGGACAGTGCCTGGCACAATGACTACTACATAGGTAGGTACTTAATAAAAATGTTTCCCTTTCCTTCATTCCTTCTTTCCTGCCTACCTGTCTTCCATACTTCCTTATAATTGTTTGACAAATAGCATTGAATTTATATAAACAAGTATATATGTACTTATGGTAGTACTCAGTCAAGAAGACGAGTTCAAATCCTGACTCTGTATCATGTCAGGTCTGAGCAAGACACTTAACATTTCTCTGCCACTGGCAACTCTCTGTTTCTATCAGAGGCAAAGCAGGTGTTGATTTGCACTGGGGAAGAAAACTCCTTACTAAATGGATCCCTACACTGTTGAAATTACAGTCAGTGAAAAATAAAAATCACCACTTAATATATGAATGAGTGTAGAAGGATACATGGGAGAATGGTCATATGTGTGTGAATTGTCATGTAGGGAAATAAACAATACAAATGGGAAAGTCTGAGCTAAGTGTGGGTGTGCAGACTGGGTCTCAGGGCAAGTGTGCATGTGTGCATGTGTTTGTGTGTGAATGTACAAATTCGAAGAAGCTCAATGGGTAACCAGGCCTTGATCTATATTCCACGCCTTGGCTGTTTGCTTCCAGTGGCTGTTCGGACGGCTTTTATGCCATCTCATGACACCATTCACAAAGAGTAACGGATAACTTCCTGGCTCACATTCCCCCTTTTAATGAATCCCAATGCTAATTAACTGACAGTAACATGTAGCTGTTCTTGGCTGTATGCATCTCTCGCTGAGGTCATAATGGCTGTTGGTAATGTAATTTATTACTCTGTAAGGCACTTGGGGACGCACTGTGTGAAGACCACTTCTGCCAGCACCAAGGCAACACAAGTCAGGTTTTCTTCAGTAAGGTAATATGTTCCATTGCTGCTGGGCCTCCAATTAACAAGGCGTCAAAGTCATGTGGGTTCCACTGGAATGCCGTAAAGGTTTCCAAATGCTCTCCGTGGGCTGAAACAGACAGCTTCTGTTTCAAGGATGGACTTTTATCCCTAAACCAATGTAACATTCATAATCCCACTCTCTATCCTCTCCCTTCCTACCTCATCCCAGTTCATCAAAGTTTTTGACTCTTAAGGGAAGTTCTGATATGGATAAAGCTATACCTAGAGAAGGAAAAACAAACAAACAGAAAAACCTCATGACTCCATGAGAGCGATATCTAGAACTCCTGCTTAGGCAAGTAGGCAGGCATGCAGGCACATGGGCAGAGACCCTTGGAACATAGCAATGGGGTCATACAGGCAGCCTGGTTCAGACTTGATGCTGTACTTTCAATGAACTCTACTAAATTAGCTCTACATGATGCTGCATTCCCTTTTCTCTAGAGGATCAAAGTAGTTGGATTCAGTCCCAGCCTTCTGTAGATAACCAGGTCACAGGATACGTTTGCACCCATGTACCGCTTGTAATACACAGGGCAGCAGATTTGACTATTTCCCAGTGTATAGCCATACAGGGAACTTGTGCTCACATTTTTCCTTTTCAGTCATCAGCACTAATCTAGTGCCCTGAGATCATTTCTGCACACTCCACCCTTTTCACAGGGCTTCTTGAACTGTGGAACGTTTTTTTCTCATGTCAGGCTACTGTTCCCCAACAAGCCCTTCTAGCCCTTTTATAATAACCTTTGTCATAATAACAGCTCCTCCTTGTAACACTTAAAATGCTTGTCTCACAAGGACAGTGTGACAAAGGGGTGCAGTATATCAATATGACTTGAATTGAATGACATCTGAATGGTGAAAGAACATGAGAATATCTGGCTCGGGAAGAAGAAACAATAACAATAAAATGACAAACCAAATATATGTAGCATGGGTGAGAGTAACTTTATGACAAATGAATCACAGTTATTTAAAGGAAAGTCAGGAATTAATGTGTTACAATCAAGTATGTTTTCCATAATCCTTTTAAATTTAATTGCTCTTCAAAACAAATACATCATACTCTACAATCCACCCATATCCTGGAATATATCCTGAATATGACTTAAAAGTAGTAGAGTTGATTTTTTTGTTTTTAAACGAAAATAATAGAATTTAAATGTTCAAAAAATGCAATCCCATAGGGTTTATTCCAATGATTACATTTCTCAAAACATCTTAGGAATTCTCCTTAGAGATTATTTTTCCCAGTCAGTTTATGAAAACTCTACCATAGTATGCCACATGCAGGTGCTGAAGGGAATTTCAAATGAGGACATTGAAAAATAGCTTGATCAATGACACCGTTATTCCAGATCACTTTTCTACCTTGCTACCAAGCAGATATTTCCACCTGTCCCCCTTTTCCAGATCTTTGTGATGCTTTTTCTTCCCTCATTAAAACATAAATTTGTTAAGGTCAGGGATTGTCTTTTTGCCCATATTTGTATCCCTAGCATTTAGCACAATGTCTAGCACATAGTAAGCACTTCGTAAATGCTTTTATCTAATCTAACCTTGAAAGACCTTGAGAGTGTCCTTGTATCACTCTCACTCTCAAGGTCTCTCTCAAGAACTTTGAATTTGACTATGCAACATGGGAGACACTGGCACAGGATCCCTCAGCATGCTGTGCCCACATCAGAAAAGGTACTGTGCTATGGGTAAAGCAGAATTGCGACAGCACAAATGAAATGTAGGATTGGCAGATTTTGGAGTAGCCATCCCAAATATTCACATGGACTATCTGTGCCCAATTTGCAGTAGAGCATTTGCAGTCCAATTTGCAGTAGAGCATTCCAAGCTTATACTGGTTTGATCAGTCACAGTCAGACACACTGAAAGTTCACTTTATCATGGTGATGCCATTTTGGTCCTCTTCCAGAAGGACAATATCCGAACAATCTAGTCTAACCCAATCTATTGGAATTACTACTGGAATTATCTAATCTAACCTAATCTATTGGAATTCGATTTGCAGTGAAAATACTGGGAGGCTAAAATTTGAATCACCAGCGTTCAGTCTTATTTCAGTCTCTGATGTTCGGCACCTATGTTATGCTGGGCAGCTACTTAACCTCTCCTTCCTCATCTGTAAAATGAGAAGACTGGACTATAGGGCCTCGAATTTCCTTTCAGAGATCTAAATCTATTATCTTATGATTCCTAATTTGCAATGAACATTTATTTACTTTATGGAATTTATATTGGCCTTATGTATTCATTAAATATCTACTTACTAACTACCTTGAATGTAATAATTAATTCCTCACTGGTGTCAGGAAAATTGATTGATGTGCAGCAAGGTCATGTGTAACACCTCAGAAGAGACATGATCACTTTTTAAACCAGAAATCATGCAGCAACAGTGTATAATAACAGTTCTCAAAGGACTGAAATGGGGAGTCGTATGTAATGATCACATCTGTTGAGAGGAGGGAAACAAACTGGGTTGTGCAGTGGACGTGCAGTTGGGCCAGGCGTCAAAAGACACAAGTTCGAATTATGTCTCTCCCATTTACTAGCTGTGTAACCCTGGACAAGACACTTAATTTCTACTCGCTTCAATATCCTCATCTATAAAATGGGAATGATGATAGCACCTCTTTTCCAGGGTTGTTATGAGGATAGAACAAGCTCATATTTGTAGAGTATATTGTAAACATTGGCAAATATTGAAGTTTTGAGGTCAACTTTGTCTCATCCTACCACAACACTTTGAGTTATGAGCATGTTAAGCCGGTCTGCCCTCAAACATGCCATCTGTTCTGTCCACTTCTGTACCCTACTACACAGCATCCAGCCATATAAATAAATTCAAACTACCATTATCAGAGAGCATGAAAATAATTTATAGATTAATTTTTCCAAGTTGTCACAAATCATAACATAATACAAATCAATGTAATTTAAAATTATTCTTATTACCAGCAGCTATGCTATAAATACTAACAAGTAGAACACTATGTTAAAAACAAGTACTTGTATGTTATTAAATTAATGGATAAAGGACACTGAGCTACTCAGTTGGGGGAAATGAAAGAATCGTTGCTTCTCCCTTCATTTTGATCCAAGGAATAGCCTACTCATATAACACAACAAGGATAATAAAATTTCAAAGTAATTCTCCTACCACGTAGTCCTGAGGATGTCACTTCCCCATTCAACAACTATCAATGGCTCCCCATTGCCTACAGAACAACCTACAAACTCCTTAGAGTAAGATGTCTTCCATAATTTGGACCTTATCAGTCTTGTCTCACTCTATCACAATACTTTGAGTTATGATCCTGCCAAACTGATATATTCTCTGACTCATAGTGTGTTCTCTCTACCTTTTTACCCCATGCCACACCACAACATGCCTTTGCTTATGCTATTGACTGAACTTGTTCTGTTTTTATCTGCCTCTGTTCATTTATTTGGAAAACATTGACCCCTCTTTTGTTCCCATAGTCTCATTTCTGCCTGTTTAAATCCTTTAACACCTGATTCAAACACTACCCCTTCCATGATATTTCCCTATTCCCTATAGCCAGATGTAATCTCACCCTCCTTGGATCTTTCATCACAGGGCTGATATCCACAGGAGATATGCACTTCTCATATATAATTTCTTATTATAGTCATTTGTATATGTCTTATTTCTTCTACTGTCTTATAAGCTCCTAGAGGGAAAGGATTATGTCTTCTTCATGTATATGTTCTCAATTAAATTCAATAGTTTCAATGAACCAGCACTGAAAGCTTCTCATAGCTATATGCCAAATTAAATTGAATCAGAAAATCTCCACATGGTATTTATTGCTTTCTTCCCCTATTATCTATCTTCTTAATATAGGTACTATTTTTGCCTTTTCTTTGTAGCCCCAACACATAGCACAGTGCATGGCATATAGTAAGTATTTAATCCATGCTGCTTGATTGAACAATTCCACATCAGTTGCTATTTCTTACATGGTAATATAATATGTTAGAAACTATAACATATTTCATCAAATTAATAATGAGCTCAGTTGTGTTTCCTGTATGCAGTCTGTGTACCAGACATCCCATCTTAGCTGTGTCTTAAAGCCTTTATTCTCTTTTAAAATGCAGTTAAAAGCATGTTAAGATAGAGCTTTGTGCTTCATCTTAGAGGAGGACTCATAGGAGGCAAAGGGAAAAATAGTGTCACCAAAGCCCTGAGAGGAGAAAGTACAAAGGTGGTCAACGCAGCAGAGAGATTGAGAAAGATGGGCCCTGAAAGTTATGTATAATTTTGTTGCAAATCCACAATAAAATCATGTAAAAATTTTTATTTTAAGAATTCATTTTACAGATAGTTATTTCCATTATATAAAATCAGGCACAGTGAGATATTAAGTGATTTTTATACAAGGACAAAAATCAAATCAAAAGTAGATAACATAGTTTTCTAATCAGTCCTTTGAGTTGAACATCAAGTCACATTCATCTCTTTCCTGTTACTCAGAGAAGCAAATGTGGATTATCTGTTAAATGTTATTGGAATCCAGTCAAAAAAAGAACCAAAGTCTACTCTGGGAATTCTCTGCCAGAGTATGAATTGAGGAAAAGTACAATGGTATTAGCCTAGAAGAGGGGCTCTCACATTACATAACAGACTCTTTCTTAACCACTGGATGTCTGGGCTTCAGAAAGCTGTCATGTTTTCACCTCACATGAGTTGACGAAAAAATCTTTTTTTGTAACTGGCAGAATAAAAATAATAGAGGCACAAACTATAAAAATACCTCTCCTATGGTAAACATACCATCTTACCAATACAATGTCATACAAGAATTTGGATCCAGATTTTATTTCACTTTCTAACTGGCCAATCAGCAATTAAATAAGACCTGCCAATTCTATTATCCCAATAATTAATCATGATTGCTGCCTCTCAACCCTTTCACATTTGACCCTTGTGTGACGTGTGTAGCCATGTTGTAAATAAACTCAGAAGCAAGAGTTCTGAATCATTCTTCCAGCCCTAACATCTTCCTATTGTCAGTTAGCACATGAAATGTATTTGAATGGATTAAAAACTTACATACCAGTTTATCAAAGAGAGCCTTATACTGAAAATATCAGAAAAATGTATTTAGCAGCAAAATATATACATATACGTGTCTGTACATATATGTGTGTGTTGTGTTGTACATATGCGTGTTATATTGTGTATATATGTGCATATATGCACATATCTATGTTCAAGGACATTTTGTATGAACTCCACTCATCCTACTGAATACACAAGTGCTTTATATATATAAATATGTATAGACATATACATACACACATATTATAATTATAGTACATTTTGTCATTCTAAAGCATTCAGGTAAAAGAGAAAGCAATCCTTACTAGTATCTCTTCAAATGATCATGATAGCATGGCATAAAGACTACAACAATGTTAGGAAATCTGGGTTCAAATTCTGATTTTGCAACCAGCTTGCTATGGGACCTTAGTAAACAATAATCTCTTCAGACCTCAACGTCTTTATTGTTGTGCAAGGGGATTGGATTATAAGACTTTCTAAAATCCCATTGCACTCTAAAATCTAGAATTAGTTCTTAACAAAGAGCTTAACAAAGCACTATGGAAGTGCATGCAAACACATCACTACAATCAAGGACAGGAATATGTAACAGTGCAGTACACACCTAAGCAAGCACATATGGTAGATTCCATGTCTTATATGGCTTTATGCCTTGTGTTCCCAACATGTTTACACACAGATAGCTCAGAATAAATACTTTATGGATAAATATGGTGAATGCTTTTGAACCTATACCTTTCATATACTCCACTAGATAGAGTTAACTGTTCCTTAATTCAATAAAAATGCAGACCAACCAACAGAAAGATATTATCAGACTGATAATATTGATACAAAGTTGAATACCAAGGCTAGTCATTTGTCGTGAGAAACTCAAAGCTGGAACACAATGCTCAGTCACATATATGACATAGCAGCCAAGTACTCTCAGACATTCACAATATGGTGCATGTAGTAGAACTCTTAGTAACATGGAAGTTAGAGAAAATATAAGCCCCAATATATTAGCTAACAATGTTCAATGAGTATTTTTGGATGCATGTTCAATGAGACAGACTATGTAACTGTATTTCAGAGAAGATGATTTGGCTTGTGTATTTCCAGATCCACAAAGTAAAAAGCTATACTATAGAAGAGTTCAACCATAGCTCTACAATCTTAATAAAAACAAAGATCAGTGAAAAATCTTAACTTTTTGATTAAAAGTTCTTTGTTGATGTGAGTAGATTTTCATGTGATGTAGCAATTATAGTTTATTACAAAGATGATCTATAAACTGAAAGAAACCCAGGGATATTTAAAAACTAGAAGATGTATTAGCTTTGAGAACATCTGCATAGGCCACTTAAAAGGAAACAGTAAAAAACTTGTGGGTGTAAATAAGCACTTCATAAACCATTTGCAACAAGGTTTACATTTAATCCTAGAATATAGTAGTCTTTAAAGGCAAGAAACTAAATATTAAATTTTTTTTAATCTGCTTTTAGTTTTTCCTTGTAGTAGAAGGATACTGCTATAGTTCATTTTTGAAAGCAGAATCTACAGAGTTAAGAAATATTCTGCTCAAGCTCAGTACTGTATACCTTCACTAATAGTTTCACTTGCAACAGAAACAAGGGTTAGGGCTTAATTGATATTGTTCAAGGGCATTTTGCATGAAGTCCACTCATCCCACTGAGTACACAAGCACTTAGCCTATGTCTGCTCAACGGGAAACAGACAGTTTGGAGGAATTAAACAATGCATGCAGTTCCCAGAAGCATGTATTAACAACCACACGATAGTCATCCCAACAAGATTTTAAAAACTCTGTCTTGTACTTTATAGCAAACATTTTCAGCTACGGTAGAATAGATGGGTTTTAGAGATTCAGCACTTTTTAATACTGTCATCACTTAAATGAATGTAGTCATATTAGGTTTAATGATGATACCAAGATGTGCTGTTGGTGATGGCCAATAAATTAGAGGATAGGGTCAAAATTCCCAGTAACCAGAGGAAGTTGGAGAAGTGGTTAAAAACAATTGAATAAAATTCAGGGAGAACAACTGCATGAAGTTAATAATAATCATAGTTTAATACAATTTCAAAGTATAAAAATTCTATCTTTATAACATGGAGAAGGAAAAATAAAATACACAGATAAGAGATAAAGAATGATGAACAATGTGAAAGGGTGGAGAAAAGTCTTTTAGAGATAAAGAGTCACCACAAATAAAGAGTTTTTGCACTAGAAATTTGACACAATATTTTTAAAATAACATTTATTAACTTTTGTTTTTATATCCCCGAGTTTTCCAATTTCACTTCTCCCATTGCCCCCTCCCAGAGAGATTGCCCTTATCCAATCAGCTAACATTTATTAAGCACTTACTATGTGTCAGACACTATGTTAAGTGTTAGTCTTACAATAAAGAAGAAAAAAGAGGAAAAAATACTGCAGCAAAACTAATCAACATATCAAAAAAGGGCTGATATTACATATAGCATGACATACCCATGGTCCCCACCCTCTGCAAAGAGGCAGAGGGAGATGTTTTCTCTTTACTCTTCTTTGATGCCAATCTTAGTCATGATAATTTCTGCAGCATTCAGTTTCTATTGTTTTGTTGTGATGGGTCTTTTCATTTACATTCATGTATTCATTGTATATAGTATTTTCTTGATTTTATGTATTTTACTTTGGATACTTTCATATAATATTTCCATGTTTATCTATGTTTTTATATTCTTCATTTCTTATAGTAGAGTAATAGTCACTCATTCTTTAATCAATGGGAAATTACATTTAATTTTATTACATTTAATTTTTTCTAGCTCTTTGCTACTACAAAAATGTATTACATA
Organism: Potorous gilbertii; assembly: GCA_028658325.1. Taxonomy (NCBI): domain Eukaryota; kingdom Metazoa; phylum Chordata; class Mammalia; order Diprotodontia; family Potoroidae; genus Potorous; species Potorous gilbertii. The sequence goes on along the minus strand of JAQQSK010002802.1, from coordinate 2,550 downwards.
TTTAGTAGTTAAATATTTTAGTAAATAAATATTTTAGCATTAAATATTTTGGCATTTTATGTGGCTAAACATTTTGTCATTGACCTCTTTGTGGTATGTGCTTAATAGTAGAATTGCTGGGACAAAGTTTCTAAATATTTCAGCGACTTTCTTCTTTTTAGTACTTAACATTCACTTCCACAAGAATTTGAATTCAAAATTTTCCCCCCATCTCTCCCCACCTCTACCCCAGGACAACATGCACCCCATCCACCCCTTCCTCCAGTCTGTCCTCCCTTCTATTACCCAGCCTTCTTACATCCCCCTTCCCCTCTATTTTCCTGTAGGGCAAAATAGATTTCTAAATGCCATTGCCTGTATAGCTTAATTTCTAGTTGCATGCTAAAACAATTGTTACATTCATTCTTTAAGCTTTGAGTTCCATATTCTTTCCCTCCCTTCCCACCTACCCTCATTGAGAAAAGAAGCAATTCAATATAGGTCATGTATGTATAACAATGTAAAGCACTTCCATAATAGTTATGTTGCAAAAGATTAACCACGTTTCCCTCTGTCCTATCCTGCCCTTCATTTATTCCATTCTTTCCCTTGACCTGTCCTCCCACAATAGTGTTTGCTTCTGATTATCCCTTTCCCCAATTTGCTGTCCTATCTATTGTCTTCCCTCTCCTATCCCCTTCCCTCTTGCCTTCCTGCAGGGTAAAATAGATTTCCATATCCAAATGAGTGTGTGCTATTCCCTCCTTAAACCAAATCCCATGACAGTAAAGCTCAATTATTTCCTTTCATCTCCCCCCCTTCCCCTTCATTGTAGAAGCTCTTTCTTCCCTCTTGTATGTGAGATGATTTGCTACATTCTACCTCTCCCTTTCTCTTACTCCTGGTACATTCCATTCAACAGTAAATATAAATTTTTTGGATATTCTCCCTTCATATTCAGCTCACCATGTGCCCTCTGTGAGGATGCACACATACACACATATATACACATACACCCATGTACATATGCATACCTACACATATGCAATATAATATACACATACATACATACTCATACCCACCTATATTTATATATATGCCCTCTAACTACCCTAATACTGAAAAAGGTCTCATGAGTTTCATATAACATCTTTCCATGTAGGAATGTAAACAGTTCAACTTTAATGAGTTCCTTAAGGCTTCTCTTTCCTGTTTTCTGTTTCAAGTTTCTCTTGATTCTTGTATTTGGAAGTCAAATTTTCTATTCAGCTCTGGTCTTTTCAACAAGAATGCTTGGAAGATTTCTGTTTCATCAAAATTCCATTTTTTCCCCTGAAGTATTATACTCAGTTTTGCTGGGTAGGTGATTCCTGGTTTTAATCCTATCTTTTTTGACCTTTGAAATATCACATTCCAAGCCCTTCGATCCCTTAGTGTAGAAGCTGCTAAATCCTGTGTTTTCCTGATTGTATTTCCACAATACTTGAATTGTTTCTTTCTAGCTGCTTGTAATATTTTCTCCTTGACCTAGGAACACTGAAATTTGGCTACAATATTCCTAGGAATTTTCCTTTCAGGGTCTCTTTCAGGAGGTGATTAGTGAGTTATTTCCATTTCTATTTTACCCTCTGGGTCTAGAATATCAGGGCAGTTTTCCTTGATAATATTTTGGAAGATGATGTCTAGGCTCTTTTTTTTTTATCATGATTTTTAGGGAGACCAATAATTTTTAAATTATCTCTCCTGGATCTCTATTCTAGGACAGTTGTTTTTCCAATGAGATATTTCACATTGTCTTCTATTTTTTCATTCTTTTGGTTTTGTTTTATAATTTCTTGGTTTCTCATAAAGTCATTAGCTTCCATCTGTTCCATTCTAATTTTTAAAGAACTATTTTCTTCAGTGAAATTTTGAATCTTTTTTTTTATTTGCCTAATTCTGCTTTTTAAAGCATTCTTCTCCTCATTGGCTTTTTGGACCTCTTTTGCCATTTGGGTTAGTCTATTTTTAAAGGAGTTATTTTCTTCAGCATTTTTTTGGGTCTCCTTTTACAAGTGGTTGACTTGCTATTCATGATTTTCTTGCATCGTTCTCATTTCTCTTCCCAATTTTTCCTCCACCTCTCTTACTTGATTTTCAAAATTCTTTTTGAGCTCTTCCATGGTATGAGACTATTGCATATTTTTTTTAAAGGTTTTGGATGTAGAATCCTTGACTTTGATGTCTTTCTCTGATGGTATGCTTGTTCTTTCACATCCTAAGGAATGGAAAAAAATACCTTTTCACCAAGAAAGTAACCTCCAGAGTCTTATTATTTTTTCCCTTTTTGGGGCATTTTCCCAACTAGTTACTTGACTTTTGAGTCCTTTGTCAAGTGGAGGGTATACTCTGGGGACCTGTAATTTCTCAGTTTCTCCAAGGTGACACAATCAAAGGAGAGGAATTTATTATTGAGCTGCTCAATTCCCCCAAGGTCTTTAGGACAAGGCTTCCAAAAGTGGATGCTGTGCCACAGTGACTGCCACCACCCTAGGGCTGGATCCTGTTCCCTTCTCACCCAGGTGAAAGAGC
>JAQQSK010002800.1:0-85662 GCA_028658325.1 Potorous gilbertii | reverse complement strand
GAGGCAATGAGTCAAGTCAGTGAAGGCAGGGGTGAGGAACCTAAGTTATGATATTGGCAAAACAAAGGGTCAGCAGATGAAGTAGAAGACATGGGAAGAAGAAAGGGTGAGACACCTGAAACAAAGTTAATCAAACCAATCAGGAGATCTAGATTCTAGGCATGGGGTACCAGTAAGAAAACTTACTTGACAAAAACAACTTTATTTTTGAAGATTGGTAGATTAAGGGATGTCACAGACATAGAAATATCTAGATTAAAACAAAGCAATTGGCAAAGGCTCTCCTGTTGTACTCAGACAATATGTTTCCTCATCTGTAAAATGGATAAATGATTGCACCTATTTCATAGGGTTGTTTTGAAGATCAAATAAGATATATAAAGCATTTCATAAGCCTTCAAGCAATATGCAAATGATGATTATTAGAGTTATTGTTAATGTAATCGTCATTAATAGATCCTAGTACAGTTAGGTGAATTTGAATGAATTTTAAATGACCATAACCAAAGAGACTAATGTCAGCTTAGAGAGTGATACAGTGGAGTTCTCAAGGATCCGTCCTTGTCACTGTGCTGTTCATAATACTTTATCAATGACTTATGAAGTGAAATTTATAACTGGCAATTCTGGCCAAAGGGACAAGCGTCATTAAAAAAAAATGTGCATAAGGAGGAAGGGATAGTCCTCAGACTTTGTACCCTTGCTTTTAGGGAAAGAGACGGTGGTGTCCAAGCCCACAGGGAGACTGGTAAATAGACTCGCAGAACTTTGGTAAATAGAGACACTTGAATAATATGTAGCCATGATTTGGAAGGCCTTTTCCAAAGTGCAGAGAGGTGTGTGTGTGTGTGTGTGTGTGTGTGTGTGTGTGTGTGTGTATGTGTATGTGGCCAGGCCAGGGATGAAGTCACCAAGGAGGTTGATTAGATAAGCCACCTTCTTTCACTATTTTTGATAATTACATAAGCTAAATTCAGCTCCTTATACCAGGTAAGTAAGTAGGACTACCATCTGCATACCCTAGTGTTGGTTTCCTGCAGGCAAACCCCAAGGCACCACACCTTCTTTATGGAGCAATCCCTCTGAATGAAAATATTGACAGCATAGCTATAAGAAGATGGAAAAAAACTGGGAAGGATAATGAAGCCAATTAATGACACATCTCAAAGTATCCCAACAATCCAAGAAAATGGACAGAATTCAGTGAAGTTAAATATAATAAGAGATACATATAAAATCTTTCACTTGGGCTGAAATGATCAACTACATGCATACAGGATGGGGAAAATAGAAAATAGTCAATGTGATAAAAGATACTAATAACTAACATTTATTTGGTGCTTTAGGATTTAGGGTTTACAAAATATGTATATTTTCTCATTTCGGCCTCAAAACTGTAGGGAGAAGATCCTGCGGATGGTGGTGTTCCCATCTGACAGATGATGAAATTGAAGGTGAGAGAGGTTGAGTGACTTGCCTATATTCATATAACTGGTCAATGGTAGAACTGGGATTTGAACCTATGCTTTCCTACAACTGAGTCCAGAGCTTTATTATATTATGCCACCTCTGGGATTTAATGAAGTGCAAACTCAATGGGAATCAAATCTGGGCATCACATTTAGGAAGAACATTGACAAACTGCAATGCATCTGTAGAAGGGATAAGAGAATAGAAAGAAGAAGGGAGACCATGACAAATGAGGTTTGGATGAAAGAACCTATCATGTCAAGTACGGGAAAGAAAAGACTTAAAGAGGAGAAAAGAGAGCTGTCTTAAAATATTTAGAGTTCTATAATGTAAAAAAAGGGTTGAAACCTGTTCTGCTTGGCCCTAAAGGTCAGGATTTGAAACATGGAGGAGAAACTACCTGGGCAGTATTTAAGCCCACAAATAGTGAAGCGCCTGTGCCACCTCCTGACACATGCTCCCAGATTTGAGTCACTCTGTGAGTCAAGATCCATTCAACACCAACTTCATGTGAGTCACCATCAATTCAATATATTTCCTGAGCTTACACTCATGGATTTACTTTTAACAATCACCCAGAGGATCCATTAAGCAAAAACAAAGGACATCTAATCAAACAGTTTAGCAAGTAAAGGGACAATAAAATGTACTCCCATTTGCATAGTATAAGATATATTCTCCCTCACTTTGCCATACCACCAGTGAGAAGGGGTACATAAGCAGAGAAGATACGTGAACTGAAAGCACTTCTTGAGGATGCAAACAGAGGTAAATATGACTGAGGAAATCTATAAGGGGATTTCCTGAGAGGACAGAATGGCTCATGTCCTCTGAAAACACCAATGCACTGATGACTACTGCATGATCTCTGCTGGTGAGGTCATTGTACTTCTCTCATATGTCTCCTATGACTATTGTATTTCCACTGTCCCCTGGGTATTGGGTCATCTCTGCCACCTCCAACAGTTATTGCATGAAAAAGGCACACTATTGAAGGAACTATAATCTGGCACAACTATTCTGTTAATATTTTCAATAATATAAGACAGAATAAATAGTGAAGGGAATAAGCACTATTCAGCACTGACTATATACATGGCAGGATCAGCTAGGTGGTGCATTGGATAGAGCGCCAGGCCTGGAGTTGGGAAGATCTGAGTTGAAATGTGACCTCAGACATTTACTAGCTATATGACCCTGTGTAGATTGCTTAATCTTGTTTGCTTCAATTTTCTCATCTGTAAAATGAACTGGAGAACAAAATGACAAATTGCTCCAATCTGTTTGCGAAGGAAACCTCCGGTGGTAAAGCATCCATATACAACATTCATATATAACATCTATTATTGCTATTTAGTCATGTATAAGTCATATCCAAATCTTTATGACCCCATTTGGGGTTTTCTTCGAAACTGTACTGGAGTGGTTTGCCATTTCCTTCCTCAGCTCATTTTACAGATGAGGAAACTAAGGCAAATGGAGTTAAGTGACTTGCTTAGGGTCACACAGCTAGTAAGTGTCTGAGGTCAGATTTAAACTCAGAAAGATGAGTCTTCCTGACTCCAAGCTTGGCACTATATCCACTGCACTACCAAGATGGCCAATAACATATAATAAATGTTCATATATACTAACATGGTGAGAAATAGAAAAATTTTGAGAGACAGAATTTCTGTGTAATTAATAATCAATTTATTAACCAAGCTAGTTTACAATCAATAAATTGATGATTATTAGTCTCTCTCAATAGTCAAAGACAAAAAAGAATCAAGATGTTTTTAGAAAAGGGAGTACCCCTGACATGAAAATCAACTCTGATTGGTGAACAATTAATAAGGATGTGGGTATTTAAATGAAGAGGTGGGCAACTTGTTCCTGCCAAGAACATGGCTTGATCACACTCAGCCCCCTCCAACAATGTGGACAAAGGAATCCAACTCTACCCAGACCATGCTGGTTGGTTTTCTCCTTCATGAACTGAGTTACCCTAAACTCGAGGGTCCCCCATTGCATCCTGGGCCATCTCCAGTCATCCTGATAAATATCTGGTCACTGGATTCAAATAGCTCTGGAGGAGATGTGAGGCTGGTGACCTTTCACAGCCCTCCCTCACTCAAAGTCAAGTGCAAGTCATGTCATCATTTCTCTGATGGCATGGTCTTCTTCAGCAAAGAAGGACGAACACAATCCTAAACTCCAATGCGGAGGGAGGGCACAAGGATATGAACTCAAGGCTTTGGGACTGGAATTCATCTAGATTAAATTCTGTTTACACTCTAAATAGAAGAAAGGTCTCCTAGTTGGGTGAGATGCAGTCTCCCCCAAGATCTCAGAACATGTATCACAAGGATTAGGTCAATTTCATCTCTTGGCCTTGTTCTTTAGAATCTGGCTGACTGACCTACAGAGGCTGGTCGCTGAATAAGGAAATTAATAATTAAAAAAGCCTGGATCCCTGTTTAATAATTATTCATTAATAAAATATAAAAATAATATTTTCTTTCAATAGATATTAAAACATTTATCAGCATTTTGTGCAATAGTAAAAAATCTATAAATTTATGTCCATCAATGGATGGACAGCTGAACAACTTATGATACAGAAATGGGATGGAATAACATTGTTCTATTTAAAAAAAAAACAATAAATATGAAGAATTCCGAGGAAGATGGGAAGATATAAACTGGCAAAGACATAAAGACATAAAAATGTAGTAGATTCATAAAAATGAATATATACCAAATATTATTACCATAATTTCTAACATTTATAAAAGAACTTGAAGGTTTACAAAGCATATTTTTGTATATTATATCACTGATCCTCATAGCAATCCTTTGAGTATATGCTATCATTTTCCTTACCATTTTACAGATGAGGAAGCTGAGACACTGATAAGGTAACTGATGTTCAAAAGGCCACACCTCTAATAGGTGTCATTAGTCAGGATTCAGATGTAGTCTTCCTGACTCCAAATCCATAGCTCTATTCACAGTAACTCAGAAGCCTGGATAAAGCACCTTCTAGGGTAAGACATTGGCAAATTTCTTTCCATAATGTGGATAACTGAGAATAAGATGTTTGATCTAAGGATCAAAAGATGTAGAACTTGAGGGATTCTAGCTTAAAAGGCCAACAAATGGAGGTCTCAGGATGGTGACCTCACTCAAGGTCACACTGGAAGTATGTACATAGCTAGATTGAAACCCATGACCACTGACACCAATCCAGAGTTTTGTTTTGTTTTGTTTTTTTCTCTCTGTCACACCCAATACATATATGGCTTTTTTTATTTTCTTTTTTGGCTGACTATATTTTGAAATGATAGTACCACCAGGGTGCTTTGAGATGATAGCTATGCTTTATTTATTTATTTATTTTGCTCCTTCACTTGTTTTTAGTCTTTCTACTTAAAGATGAGGGACGCTACTGGATTGATTAATCCAGTGGAATCAAAATGTAATCAGTGATAAAATCAAATGTGCCTGGAGTCCACACAATTTTCAAAGCAGAAACAAAAATATCTTTGCTACTAATTTAACTGGCTTAAGCAATTGCTGATTGCTTTTAGAACCCATAAAATGCTAAATGTTGATTGGCCAAAGGGAAATAACTGGCTGGGTGGTTATTACACTGGCTACTTTTATCAGAGATGGCATAATACCCTGGAGAGAGCATTGATCCTAGAGCACACAGGTGTGCTCAGAGGGTACACCCTGGCGCAATTTTTTCATGGAGAGGGGATTAATGAATCATAATAAAAATAAAGGCTAGGGTTTATTTTCTGTTTTAAGGTCTGATCCTCACAACAATGTTGAGAAATAGTTTCTGTTATTATCTCCATTTTAAAGATAAGGAAACAAGCAAGTTAAAGTTAAAACTTCTGTAGAGTCGCACAGCTAGTGTGTAAAATGAGATTTGAAATAAGGTCTTTCTGCCTCAAGGTCCTGCGCACTGTCTACTGTGGCTGTCTCAATAATTAAGGATTTATTAAGTTATCTCCTAAAGATTGCCAAGCATTTGAGTGTTAACTATGCACCAGATGCCTGAAGGAAGGGCTAAATGGGAATAAATATTGAATCCATACTCTACGCATATCCATGCTCCAAAGATCCTGGGTTCAAATATTGACTGCTGTATATTCCCTGTGTGACCTTAGACAGGACACTCAAAGATCCTACATTAAATTCTTTTTTTAAATAGTCTTTTATTTTACCAAATACATATAAAGACAATTTTTTAACATTCATTTAAAAAAAATTGAGTTTCAGATTTTCTCCCTCTCTCCCTCACCTGCCCCCTCACTAAGATGGTAAATAATTTGATATGTTGTATATTACCTTCATATTTTGACTGACAATTATTAGACTTCCCTAGATCTTAGCTTCCTCATCTATAAAATAAAGGAATTGTTTCATAGGTTCCCGAAGTAGGCAGTACCATCTCCTGGAGGATGTTAGAACGATGAGGGGAGGAGGAGTAGCCTCAGATGCAATTGGAGGTTGTTGAATAAAAATAAGGGGCTGGGGGAAGTATAAGGAAAGAAGAGAAGAAAAATTTGAAAAACCATTTGTGCATGCTTTATCTGTTGTGTAACAGAGTCAAAGTCATAGTGATTAGATTATTTTCCAAATAAACACACAAAGTGCAAGTTATAACAAATCAGCAGTCAGCTCTGCCAGTAGGTCTTAACAAGTAAATATTGGTAGGCTAGCATGTCGCTCATTCTCAGTAGATCCAGCATATATCAACAGGAATATGTGCATGTAATAATTTGTTTACAATATGATAATATGATCCAATATTGCATCATCAAAATATCAATGCATGAAAAAACCATAAATTTACAATAAATTATTAAGCTTTAAGATGCGTGATTTTAAAAGTATATCTCATTTTTTTTAAATGATGCAAATTTTAAAAATGTTAAAGGGTTAAAGAAAGTAAATTTTCAAGGGGCCCTGAATAATTCTCATTTGGAAAAAGAGAGTAGTAAGCTGAATGAATTTGGGAACTTCTGGTTTAAATGGTCAATAAGAACCCTTCCAATTCTAGACCTGTTTAGACTTAATTTGTGGAGATAAGGCTGGGTAAATAGGACAAGGAAGTCCATTCACCTTCTGCAACCTCCTCTAAGTTCCCCTCCAATCAATCTCATCCCTACAATGTGCCCTGAGCTACCATGTTCTGCCTCTCTTGATATGAATGGTAATACCGATAAGAGGTCCTTATATTTTTAATAGGCACTTTATGGAGACAATGCTGCCATTTGGAGAATGGATCTCCAAGGGTTTGCATTTCTGACAGTCTAAGGAAGGAGCTACTTTAGGATAGGGGCCTTTTCAGGCAGCAAACCTCTCATCACACTGTCTATTCCACCTACTCATGAGGCAGGTTATGTAGTGACCTGTTTACTTTGTTAAGTGCCTCTTATCGGCTCAGATTTGTTCTTAGAATCAGGTCATTTCTGTTGTTTCCCAGTACTATTCTAAATGTACAGCCTTTGATTTCTGTGTGGGATGCATCAGTTGACAAAACAAATTCTTCTATGCCTAATGCAATGCTACACAGACTAGCTCAAGAAATAGAAAACAGCTTTGAACAATTGAAAGAAAAAGCAGGAAGAAAGGGGGAGAAGTATGTTTATTTGACTAAATGAAAATGTTTAGTGCTACTTTGTTTTATTTTAAAGCTATTCTAAATGGAATAAGAATACAATTTATAAAGGAGAACATCCTCCTAAGACCGTAGCCTGACAGGATTGTGACGTCATAAGTAATCATATTCGTTCCAATGTGGCAAATGGAAGATAATGACTTCAAATGAACAATGAATATAAAAAAAACAAACGTTCCTGAAAACAGATTTTTCATGTGATAAAATGACATTTAACATTTATATTTAGCAAATTAGAAGCCACAGAGAGCTGACATCAGAATCAGAAAGGCAAGAGATCAAGTATTTAAATACTATCACAATTGCGTTGGACAGCTATGGTGGTACAGTGGACTCCTGGTAGGCCAGGAATCAGGAAGATTCATCTTCCTGAGTTCAAGTCTGGCTCTAATGCTTGCTTGTTGTTGGACCTTAGGCAAGCCAGCTTGACACTGTGTTCCTCAGTTTTCTCATTTATACAATGAACTGGAGCAGGAAATGGAAAACCAGTCTAGTATCTTCAAGAAAACCCCAAATGATGCTACCCTGAGAAAGACATTTAATCCTTTAATGCTTCAAGCAACTTTCTAAGACTGTAAGTTGCAGAATAATATTGATAGAATTTTCCTCCCCAGAAATTCTCCAAATCAATGAAATGTCAGGGTAGAATACAAAAATAAATTAGCTCTACTTATTCTTAATACTTGTGACAGACATTGCAATATATATCCCAATTCCTTAATCTGAAGTGATGATAGACTCTGAAGTCACATATTCAAGGTTCATGAGTGTGTGTTTGTGTGTGTCTATGTGTTTGTGTGTACATATGTGTGTTTTGGAAAGGGCATGTGATTTTATTGGTACAAAGAATTTCTTGTGAAGTAACTCCTATCAATGTAAATCAGCAAAGATTCTGAAATGTACAATCGAATCTTAGAGATTTATTTGGGGACAAAAAGTGGCTCTAGGGCAACTAAGTGGCACAGTAGATGGAATACTAGGCCTAAAGTTAGGAAGATTCATTTTTATTAACTCAAATCTGGCATCAGACACTTAGTAACTGTGAACCTAGGCATATCACTTAAGTCTGTTTGCCTCAGTTTCCTCATCTATAAAATGAGCTGGAAAAGGAAATGTGAAACCACTCCAGTATTCTTGCCAAGAAAATTCCAGATGGGGGTCACAAAGAGTTGCACACGGCTGAAACAACAACAAAAATGATGGGTTTAGGGCCTTGCTGAGGGTCACATAGCCAAAGAGGAAGGACTTGAACCCAGATCTCCCTAGCTCCCAGGACATCTTCCCATCCATTGCACTGTGTATAGGCTTGCTGCCATTGTTCTGTATAAGTATACACCCTTAAATTTTTTATAAAAGTTAAGCCACCTATCCATATGTAGTCAGTTCCTTAAAGAGGTTTTATTCTTTCGGAGATCTGATTCTTCATGGTAAAGTTTGTTGCTGCTGTTGTTTTGTAGGCTATCCAAGGTGCCAAGATGGGGAAGTTAAGCTTAATCCAAATCCCAAATATTGAGGAGTGGAGGGAGGAGGGGACTAGAAATTCATGAAATCTAAAATGACTTTCTTATTGTTGGAGATGCTCAAGAAGAAGTTAATGACTCTAATCAGCAATCAGGAACACTAAACCAGATTCAACAGATTGCTCAGTTAGTGATGCAAACTGTCATAAATATAGAAGGCAGCTTGGTAAGCAACGAAAAAAAGGAGTCTGTAGAAGGATCCATTTTGCAAGAGAAAAATGACCTCCTAAAAGTCATTCATTTAAGACCTTTTCAATTGATATGCTTCCCTTTATAAGGAAGAGAAAAAATATAAGTTACTATCAAGATGCACAGTATTCCGATCATCAATAAAGACAGAAAAACAAAAACTAAAAGTCAAATACATTTGTGACTGAGGAGTAGTGACACCGGGCTCCAGCCTCTTCCTCTGGCTGTCCCGCATGTATGAAATGCTCTCTTCCCTCCTCATCTCTGCTTCCTGGCTTTCTTGGTTTCCTTCAATTCTCAACTCAAATCTCACCTTCTATAAACAAACAAACAGAAAACACCTTTCCCAATTTCTCTGGACTCCATTGCCTTGCCTCATTTAATTATTTCCTGTCTTTCCTGTATGTGACTTATTTGTACACCTCTGTCTTCTTGTTATCCTCCCCATTAGACTACTTTGTTCCTTTTTTAACCTCCAGTGCTTAGCACAGTGCCTACCAAGCACATAAAGGTTTTTAACAAATGTTTATTGATTGACTGAGTAGCTATTCCCATTATAATTAAGGATCTCAAGGTGAATTTCTAGGCACATATGAAAAAGAAAAAGAAAAGAAACCAGATACAAGGCCCTGTATTAAAGACCTCAAAGAGAGGAAAGAACATCTAGCACCTTCCTTAACTGAAGATTTAGATTGACGCAGGCAATTTTCTGAAAGACTTTTTTTGACAGTATCAAATATCAATGAAGAAAGATGACTGATACTGGAGACTAAGCTATTTCTGTGACAGTGTTAGGGAGAGGAAAGTTTTTAATTGCAATGGAATGCCCTCGGTCATTTGAAACAAGTTTGGATTATGCAGTTTTCAAATGACTAGACAGTGAACTAAAATTTTGGAAGAGACTTTCACCCTTGATTAAAAAATGAGCATAATCCTTTTGGAGTCATTAGGTTTTTCAACTAAATAGAATTTTAAAAAAAGAAGAATTAGAAAAGTAAACTATATCTGAGGTAAGATAAGATGATAGAATAAATAGGCCAATTGGCCTTGTTTTTTTCTTATACCAGGGCAACTTAGACACCCCACTTAGAAGCCTGAAAGGAATTTAAGGGTAAATTTTATGTTAATCAACAGTTAATCAAATTAGATATTGAAAAAAGTATTTGAAATGAAGTCATACTAAGGCTGATGATAGTTGCTATACATTTAGTTTGGTAAGCCAAGAAAAATTGGGGTTATGCAATATTAATTTAGACAAAGTAACTAGAAAATATAAGTATTGTTTCAGAGTAAAGTGGATATAAATATTAAGAAGTATGTCCCTAAATGCTTTTTTAAAAAACTTTTTTGAAAGGAAACCAGATTTTCTTTCATATTTTTTTGCTTTAATGATTAAATGAAAGAACATTTCTTTTACCAGTTACTTTACCCCAATGAATATTGCTTATTCTGAGTTTTAAATAGCCTACAAGACTAAATGTACAAGTGTAATCCATAGATTCCTTTCAGTAAGCTGCTTCAACTCAGGTGCCTTTCCCAATGTCTTATTGTGTTGGCTCTCGATTAGAGAAGGTTCTGAAGTGATGACTCTCTCAGTCTCTTTGAAAACATTCTGTTTGGCTCATCATCTTTGTCTTCTGCTGTAGGAAAATAAAACCCAGCAATAAAATAAAAGTCAAAGCAAATGAACTTTAAAATCAGACCATCAAGATTGTGCCAAATCTCCTTTTAGAACTCAGACAAGGTAGTCTATCCAAACACATTTGGAAACTGCTCAAATTTATTAGTAATAGACCTATGATGACTCCTATGTGCTTTGCTATGTTCTATTATTTTTATACCTGCTTCCCCAAGAAACTACCTAATGCTAAGATGTGTCACTCAGCAGTTATTTTTATAAATCTGTATGTGTGTGTGTATATATATATATATATATATATATGTATGTATGTATGTATGTATACATGTGTGCATATGTGGATAGAAACTGGACTTTCAATTTCATCAATTAAAGACAATACCCACACAAGGAAACTGCCTCTACCAATGAAGATTATCATTCTCCCCTGTAACTTAAATTCTTATAAAATTGTCATTAGCATGGAGAGGTTAAGAGAATTGCCCATGGTCCTATAGTGAGTATGTGTTAGAGGTGGGGCTTAAACTCAAGTCTTTCTAGCACTTAAGTCAGTTCTCTATTACCTACATTACAGTGACTCTTTTACACATGGCATTGAAGGGATACAGAGAGAGAGGCGAAAGCATCCCAGGTATAGGAAACACCTTGAGGGAAGATTCCCTGACAAAAGATGTGTTAAGGAGACAGAAATCAGTTCTGTTTGGCTTGGATATGTCATAGAATCTGTCAGAGAAATTAGGGGCAAAAAAAAAGTCTGATACAAAAGGGTGGATCTTTGGGGGACATTCTAAGGAGCCAGAATAATTAAATCTACTATTCATAAAGTAATTTATGTGCCTACTTCATATTGTGACAATCATTATCAACTGGCATTTTCGAAACTGTTAGGCACATGGCCTCAATGCTTCATCTGACAGTGTAAGCAAGTTATCATCACTCATCTTGAATTTCTGATTCAAATAAAATTCAAAGATAACTATAGCCAAAGAGGGTCTTAGTTTCTTTTTAGCTGCTACAACAAAAACAATTAAAATTAGGGAATCCATTCTACCACTAATATCATAGTGAGAAGGAATATACATAGAGGGTATGGGTATAAGGTGAATTTGAGGGAATGACCTAAATAATAATTCAGAGACGAGAATGGAGAACACTCAATATAAAAGGAAGAGAGAGGTAGAATGAGGTAAATCGTTTCAGATGAAGAGGCACCAAAACCTATTACAGTGGAGGGAAAGAGGAGGGCATAGGCAACGGGCATCAGTTGAATCTTATATCAGTATAGGCTCAAAGAGGGAATAATATCCACAATCAGTTGAATAAGGAAATCTATCTTACCTAACAGGAAAATAGAAGGGGAGAAGATTAAATAGAGGGTGAGGCAGGATGCTGACAGAAGAGAGGACAGACCTGGGGAGGTAACAGTTAGAAGCAAAACACTGTTGAGGAGGGAAAGTTTGAAAACACAGAGAGGAGAAATTGGAGGAAAAATCCGATGGAGAGAAATACACAGTAAATATAACTGTGAATGTAACTGGGATGAACTCTCCCATAAAATGGAGATGGATAGTGGAGTGGATCAAAAACAAGAATGCTATAACATGTGGTTTACAAGAAACACATCTGAAGCACAGAGGCACACACAGAGGAAAAGTAAGGTGCTAGAGCAGAATCTATTAAGCTTCAGTAAGTAAAGAAAAAAAGCAGAAGTAGCAATCCTGATTTGATAAAGGAAAAGCAAAATTAGACCTAATTAAGAGATAAGGAAGGAAACTACGCCTTTTAAAAGGTACCACAGACAATGACATAATATCAATATCAAACATAAATATGCATGAAGTGGTATAGCATAGAAATTCTTAAAGGAGAAATTAAGTGAGTTATAGGTTCATGACCAAATGAGATTGAGAGCATTACAAAATGCAAAATAGATGGTTTTGCTTGTATTAAATTCAAAAGTATTTGCACAAAAAATCTAATGCAACCAAGATTAGAAGGAAAACAGAAAGTTGGGATACAATCTTTACAGCAAGTGTCTCTGATAAAGGCCTCATTTCTGAAATATATAGAGAACTGAATTTATATGAATACAAGCCATTCCTCAATTGATAAATGGTTAAAAGATATGGCAGATAAAGAAATCAGAGCTATCTATAGGCATATGAAGAAGTACTCTAAATTATTTTTGATTAAAGAAATGTGAATTAGAACAACTCTGAGATTCCATCTCATATCTATCAAATTGGCTTATATAACCAAAAAAAAAGAAAATGATAAATATTGGAGAGGATATAGGAAAATTGGGACACTAATGCACTGCTGGTGGAATTGTGAACTGATTCAACCATTAGGGAGAGCAATTTAGAACTATGCACAAAGGGTAATCAAACTGCACATACCCTTTGATTCTACAATACCACTACTAGACTTTTATCCCAAAGAGAGTATAAAAAGGGGGAAAGGAACTACATGGACAAAAATATTTATGGCAGTCCTTTTTTGTGGTAGCAAAGCATTAGAAATTGAGGAGATGCCCATCAATTGGAGAATGGCTGAACATATGAATGTATATTATAGGAATGTATATAAGAATATAATGGGATGCTATTGTGCAATAAGAAATGATGAACAGGCACATATCAGAAAAACTTGGAAAGACTTGTACAAACTGATGCAAAGTGAAATGAGAAGAGCCAGGAAGATGCTGTGCACGATATCAGCAACACTGTCTGATGATCAACTGTGGATGACTCAGTTTTATTCAGCAACACGATGATCCAAGACAAATACAAGGGACTCATGCAGGAAAATGCTATCCACACTCAGATAAAGTAGTGATGGAATCAATGCAAATCAAAGCATATTTCTTTCACTTTATTCTTTTTTGTATTTTTTTCTTTTAATCTGTTTCTTCTTTCACAACTGTGTCTAATATAGAAATACGTTTTACCTGACAACACATGTATAACCTATATCAAATTCCCTACCTCTTTTAGGAAGAGGGGAGGGGAGGGAGCAAAATTTGGATCTCAAAATCTTGTAAAAATGAATGCTAAAAATTGTCTTGACATATTGATAAAAATACTATTAATAAAAAACTGTAAAAATTTTGAGAAAATCCTCTTTACTGCTTGTTCTGGGATGACAGAGGATGAAAGGTAAGTTGGGGAGCAATAGAAATTTACTTTCAGTAATGATAATCTCATTGAAGCAGTAAGCAATTCAGCAGTAAGACTAGTTATAAATCACTATCCAAGGTCTTCTGTCCTCTCTTTATAAAAACTTCTCTGGTTTCTCCAGTTGGAAATGATTCTTCCCTCAGGAGCTACACCCAAAGGAGAACTTTATAGTATTATACATATTCTAATCATACATAATCTATTACAAGATTCTGCACATGTCTTTTGACCCCTACTAGACCCTAAACTTCTTAAAGATACAGGCCATTTCCTACTTATATTTGTATATGCTCCAGTCTCTAGGCTACTACACTGCACAGATTAAATTCTTAATAAATGTTGAATTATAGGTATAATAAGATCAGAGAAATAACATGATTTAAACCATTGAATAGGATACTATAGGCCTAAATTCAATTCTAGGCCTATATGGAAAGTTATAGAATTCCATTTCATACATTTTTCATTTTGTAAAAACAAGGATATCTTTGTTGGTACTGCTTTGTCATGACACCCTAGGTACCATGAAACTTTTGCATTTGATTTGAAATGAAAGTCTTCCAAATGGGTGAGCTCTTTTAAAATGGGAAATATCTTTCTTTTCTTTTCATATCTCTGGGACTTTGAACATAGTGCTTAATATATGCTTCACTCATTCATTCACTGTAGGAACTAGAAATGTAATTTTATAATAAGTGCCTTCTCCTTGAAAACAAAGGGTCTCTTTCACTTTCTTTCTTTCTCTTTCTTTCTGTCTTTCTTTCTAACAAGCACACTGCCAACACATAGTAGGGATACAAGAAATGCTGCTTGATGGACTGATTGGAAAGATGAAAACTAACTAGATATTGAGAAGAGAATTGTTCACCTTTTAGACTGAATGAAGATTCTCAATTACATGGCACTTTAAAGGCCATACTTCATAGGCATCCTCTGAGGGAGATGATATAAATATCATTTCTAGTTTACAGATGAAAAAGCAGCCTTAGAAAAGTAAAATGGCTTGCCCATGATCACATACCTAATAATGTTGAAGAGCTAGGGTACATAACCAAATCTCTTGACTCCTTATTTAAGTCTTCCAGGACACTTTTAAAAAATTATAGAAGACCTTGGAGACTATCTAGTCCAACCCATACCTGCAGAACTCCCTCTATAATATCAGTCATAAGTGGCCATCTAGTCTCAGTCTAATGATCTCAATCCACTGCTACTTAAGACAACAAACCATAAATCAACCCTAAAGGTTTAAGGGTCTAATGAGTGTCTCAAAACTAAGCAGCTTATTCCCTGGAAAGGTATATTCATTATTTCAGTTTCCAGGAGAAAGACATTATACACACCTACTGAAATGCTTAACAGATGCTTGTTTGCTAACTGATTGATACTTTCATTGAAAAGACAGTCAGCTTTTTGTTTTTTAAAGGTATCAAGTGATCCAGTTTAGCATCAAAATTGTATTTACCAAAACCTGAAAAGGGCTCTTATGAGAAATGCATTATATTCTCAATGAAAGAAACATTCATAGCTCTTTTTTTGTTATTTTTTTGGGGGGGGGAGGCTAAAAAAAATAGTTTTAAAGCAGAACAAAGGTTTTTTTTTTCTTTTTTAAATCAACTAATTTTGAGGGGGGGGGGTCTGGAGAAGAAAATGGCAAGTCATTGTAATATCTTTGCAAGAAAACCCCAAATGGGGGTCATGAAGAGTCAGACCTGACTGAAACGACTGAACAGCAGTAACAAATGTTTTGTTTTCATCCTCCTTTTCTCACATATACTTCATGAATGAATGGGGGAGAGGAATACTGATGAAGCTTCATTATTCTTTGTTGGTTCCAGTGTGGAATCTCCCTCTACAGATCATAATATATAAGCTCCTTGAGTCTGAATCTATTTTGTTTGTGTCTTTATATCCCCAGAGACCAACACAATGCTATGCTCATAGCGTACCTAATGAATAGTTAGTGATTGGTAATAAATGGTTAATTCTTCTATGTTTTAGAGTCACTCAGCTAGTATTTCTCAGATGTATTACTTAAAACCTTGATTAGTGCAAATTTAAAATTTATGTTTGACAACACCGGTTGACATGAAGTCATTTTTCGGGGGGAGGGGTTGTGGCACAGGAGAAATTTGGCATCAGTAATTGACTAGCCACTTTATCTAAGGTAGCTAGGTGGCACATCGGATAGGGCGGGGCTGAGAGTCAAAGATCTGTTGTACAATCCTGTCTCAAACACATAATAGGTGTTTGACCCTGAGAAAGTTATTTAACCTCTTTTAGCCTCCTTTTCTTTTTCTATCAAATGAGGAGGTGACATTCAATGGCCTCTAAGGTAATCTTTATGAAGTCCTTCATAGTGTCTGGCACATAGTACATATGGTATAAATGCTTATTCCCTTCTCTTTCCCTCTAAGGACCTTGCCCTCCTAAATCCGTGATTTCGTTATTTTCAGTCTGGAGAACAAATGACCCTATTCTCTGTTTTTATTTGCTTAGATGACTGACTATACTGAAAAGCAATTACAGTGTTTGATGGATTTAAATATTAAGACCTATTTTGTCCAAAGATTAAAAATACTTGAGTGAAATTAACTGGAAAGGATCTTGGGGGCATAAACTGGGAAGGAACTAATTGCCCTAGTATCAAACACTGACCTTCTAGTCTGCGTTTGCTTTCGGAGTGCTCTGATCTTCCAGTGAGCCAAACTGTGATACCCACCATTATCTGCAAGTAGTAAGTCTGTGAATCCCCCTGGAGGTTTCCCTAATGTAGAGACTACAACATATATACAACTACAACATATATATTTGTCTAACCTTTAATTCTAGCAGAAAAAGCCAACAAGTTGAAGATAAAAAGGTTAGCTAACCTAAAGTTGGCTTGGTTAGGAAGATAGAACTCATACATAGGAATTGTCAAGTACTTAGGACCTCAAGACTTGAGAATTTAGGAATTGTTTACGAATTTGCCTCTACTATCAATCATTAGAATATTTCTCTGTTCATTATCACCTTACCCTAGGTGGGATGGTGAAATACAATCAGCTAATTTGACTAATTATTAAGCATCCCAGCTCATCTTGAGAGGAGGAGGGCTATAGAGAAGAAACGACATTAGTTTGTAAGGTGAGGTTTGAGAATTACTTGTGAATATAACCTTCTCTCCACCTTCCCTCCACCAAGATGACTGCAAGAGATTTAAGTTTTCTGCAAAGTTTTTATTGCATGTAGATGTTTAGAATGCATGAGTACAGGGACATGGAACCTATGGTCTCAAGGCCACATGTGGCCCTCTAGGTTTTTAAGTATAGCCTTTTGACTGAATCCAAACTTCACAGAACAAAAGTTTGGATTCAGTCAAAGGGCTGCTGTTGGTTTGTCCTGTGAAGTTTGGATTCAGTCGATGGGCCATACTTGAGGACCTACAGGGCCACACTTGAGGACCTACAGGCCACACTTGAGGACCTACAGGGCCACACTTGAGGACCTACCGGGTCACATGTGGCCTTGAGGTAGCAGTTTCTCCACTCATGGTCTAGTAAATCAAAAGCTGTGGGTTATGATTATTATTTTCTTTCAGTATTTGACAGCCACTTTCTCCCATGTGAAACTCTTAAGTTGAGGAAGCTACAGGTTTTAATAGCTATACTGACAAATGTGACCTTGCATAAATAAGTAGAGTCACCAAGGGGAGCTGGGACAGACAGAGATTCAAACTGGAGAGAATTACCTAAGTCTGTCCTCCCCTTTGGCTCCGGGAGACAGCAAGGGACCCTCCCCAGCCCAAATAAGGAAGGGAGAATGTACCCGGCATTGAGTGCACTAAGAATAAACCTGAGCTCCTGCGGATAAGGTTACTCTCAACACATTTTGTTTTCTGTGACACAGACCCCAAAGATCTGTAATTATCCTGGGGTTGCTGTGGGGGTTTGCCTGCTTCTTCCTAGTTATTTTGCCTGTGTGTGAGCACGTGTGCATGTTAGTGCCCGTGATCTTTCCATTTCTCGGCGTGGTGGTCCCCCTTTGGCACTGGAGAGCTGGTGTGCTTGTGCCCCCGCGTGTGTGGATGTGTGTGGAGGTGGGGGTGGGGGGGTGTCAGCAGTGCCAAGAGAGATCTGCCGAAAGTCCGAGGGAGGCAGGCAGGGCTATTTTTGTTCGAAGCTGATACTTTCTGCATGAGTTGAAGTCACTGCCTAGAAGAGGGTTCAGGTTGTTTCCGGGGGGAGAACTGTGCAGAAGAGACCCAAAGTTCAACGAAGCCCCAAGAAGCAACTAGAACAGCAAGGAACAAAGCAGGGGCCCCCCGCAAGTGAACAGTGCACCCTCTGGCTGGGCCAGCTCCAGGACCCTGAAGCATTCTTCAGACTGCCATCTTAGCAGCACTTTTTTAAACTAACACTCACCCCTGCCACCATGACTGAGATCACAGCAGAAGGTACTGTAACCATTTTCTAACACAACTGTAGGGAGATCTTGAATATGACAGATGCACTGAATTGATGCACAGCAGATGGAAAGAGGCCCCTGCCATTTTCAGATTGGAATACACAGCGTGGTGTATGTTGTTTGTGATTGTGTAGGGGGCTGGGGCCTCAAGGGACTTGGTTGTGGGGGTGAGATGGGAAGGGTTCTCTATGTGTCTGCTTTGTTGTGGGGGAACTGTTAAGGGCTGGCCAGTGGGCCTACTAGTTAAAAAACTTGTTGGCCCCCAATTCTATAAATAGCTATGTATCTGTAATATGAGAGTAGGGGCCTGAGGATGAACCGTCCATGACAGTGGGTGGAGTTTATGCTAAACTTAAACAATTAGGCTTAATATTTATCCTTTAAGATGTCTTGTTTTTAAACACACACAGACACGTGTGTATATGCATCTATATGTACATATACAGAGCAGAGTTAATATGAGATTAGCCTTTTACCCCTTTTCTTGTAACTTGTCATATATAAAAATATGTATGTA
Organism: Potorous gilbertii; assembly: GCA_028658325.1. Classification (NCBI taxonomy): domain Eukaryota; kingdom Metazoa; phylum Chordata; class Mammalia; order Diprotodontia; family Potoroidae; genus Potorous; species Potorous gilbertii. The sequence continues at coordinate 67,022 of JAQQSK010002800.1, read as the reverse complement.
TCTTCCTACATATGTGTATATAAATATATACAAAAGTCTTAGTACAATTTAAAATACTAATAGTTTAAAATCATTAATAGTTTAAAATTACGCTAAGGCTTTTGGAATACCTTTTCTGTGTAGTCACACAAACATGAAGATATGCTTACTCTAAAACAGTCTTGGTATATTTTATATTCTGTTGAACATTCAGCCGTATATTTTTATGGTAAAACAAAATTACTTTAGATCAACGAGAGAGAGAGAGAGAGAGAGAGGAGGCATAGTTTAGTTTCCAAAAATCCAGATTCCTTGCCCACTGAAAAGGAAGAAATTTGCTAAAGGAAAGAAGACACCTCCATTCTTTAAAAAAATGAGAACACATTTAATATAGCTTTTAAGTTTCAGAGTTTCGAGGTAATCTATCTTTAATTTGCTTCTGGCAGTTAGAAGAAAATGAAACAGGTGGTCCTTAGTGCTTGACAGTTTCCAAATTGAAGTGCTGGCCAGAGGAGCTGGTGAAATAGGAGGTTTGTGGTCTTAGTTCTTTGTGAGGTTATTAGGCCAGGGTCAAATTTTCAGTTCCTTATTTTTCTTTGCAAGCTTGTAGCTGGAAACTGTCATGAGAATCTAAGAAATAATCATTTGGATTTTCCAAATGTTTTATGCCTTGTAATTTAATAGATACCAAAATTTAACATTATTCAATCTACAATTTAGAATTTGGAGGCTGAATGTGAACATTTTTGTATTATTTTGTTTTTTCTATTGTTTGAGGCCCAGCATTTATATAGTAATTTATATAGTAATTTCAAATTTGCAAAACCCTTTACATATATCATTTCCTTTGAGCATTAAAAAAATCTTTTTTCGTTATTACATACATTATAATCCACATTTTATATATGAGAAAACTGAGTCATAAAGCTAGTATGTATCTGAAGGGAGATTTGAGCACAGGTTTTCCTAACCTGAAGTTCAGCATTTTGGAAGAGTTAGATAAATGCTTATTAATCTGTTTGCTATACGACTCACGTTCTATTTGGTTTATTCTTGGAGAAGGCTCTACATGATAACCACAACTCCAGCCCTGTGCATGGTATTTAGAGACACGTGTCCTTAGTTCTTTACCTCTGAATAGCATTGACCTTCAGCAGAATTATAATACCAAGTGGCTAAAATAAACCATTCCTTACTTGTCCTTGGAGCAGGCTCCGTGGATCTTTGCAATTGTTTATAGAAGCTTTCTGCAAACGAAGTCTTGGTTACATGGCTAACATGCTAGTTCCTACTGTCCCCAAGTGTAGCATTTTAAGAGGAGTGGGGATGATATCCTTCCTTTTTGTATGTAGTATATACAGTAATTTATTTCTTAAATGACCCTCAGCCAGAACTCAGAATATTGTCTATGCCCTGACTACTCCAGCTTCATAGGATCTTAAACCCCTGCATCGTCATTTCCAGCTTTTGCTCTCTCCTTTTATGTCTTTCATTTCAGTGATAGTCAAATGCCATTCAGGCTGTCAGTTAGAGAGAGCTTGCCCCTGCAGATAGGTGTTAGAGGTAATGCATAAGGGTATTCAAGGTGCCCTCTCCAACTATTAAGCTGTGTATTATAGCACACTTTCTTTGCCTTTGCTCTCGGGCACTTCTGCTTGACTTAAACAATATGTCACACTTTACTGTAGCTAAACTATTTATCATAAGGCCTTCTCCTTCATTTGTTATATATCAAGGAAAAGGATTATGGAATTTTAGAGCTAGGAGAAACTTCAGAGACAATCTAGTCTACCATGCCTGCCCCTTTAACCCTCATCTTTATTTCTGTATGAGAAAACTGAAACCCAGAGAGATCAAGACTGGCTCATAATCACACATAGAGTTAGTTAGTTGTGGAAGGCTGCTCAGACTTGTGCCATGGGTGCTAGTGATACTGGAAACCATTTAACTGTGCACATAGATCTCATGGCTCTTCCCCATTGCCCCTCTGTCTGTTTCTCCCTCCTCAGATACCATCTCTACACAGATGCCTGCCAGATTCATGTATCTAGGCTTATTTTCTCTCCCAAGCTCCAGGTCCACATAATTAAATATCCAATGGACAAAAACATTAGATACTACATCATGATCTCAAATTCGACATGTCGAAAATCAAACCAAAACAAAACTAAAACACCTCATCATGCCCTTCCCTCCTAAACCCACCACACTTTGGAGCTTCCTGAAATCTGGCAAGAGACCTCCTGTTCTTCCAGGAACCAAAAGTTCACAGTCTCAAAGTCATCATTCATTTCCTCACCCTCACTCAAGATAGGCAACAACTCACCAAGTTATGTAATGTCTACTTCTACAGCATCTCTCAATCCATCCCTTTATATACCCCTCAATGACTAAAACCTCAGGGCACCTATCTCTTGGTCTATTGTAGTAGTCACCTAATTAGTCGTTCTGACTCAAGTTTCCTCTCTCTCTCTATTTCATCCTTCATAAAGCTACCTAAGTGATATTCCTAAAGCAGGGGTCTGATTATGTCACTCTCCTCATCAATTAACTCCAGTGTCTTTCCATTACCTCTAGGATCAAACACAAACTCCCTTAAGATCTTCACAGCCAGGTTCCTATCCACTTTTCTAGACTTATATAATTGTTCTCTTCATACACAATACTGGTCTTATTATTATTTATTATACACAGCATTTCGTCTTTTGCCTTCATGCCTTTATATAGGTGTGCCTTTCGTGTCTAGAATACCTTCCTCTTTCTCCCCACCCCCAAATCTCTAGTTTCCTTCAAAAATCAGCTCAAGTTACACTTCTTACATGAGATAAAATTTCCTGACCCACCTCTTTCCCAATAAAATTACCTCGTATAAACTTGTATATGTGAATGTTGCCTTCTTTGATAGAATATAAATCATTAAAGGCAAGGACAATTTCATTTTTGACTTTGAACCACTAACACCTAGCAAATTGTCAGGAACTTTATTAATAAATGCTTGTTGACTGATTGATTTGATTGACTTGCAAAACTTAGGTAACTTATGAGAAGTTTGCAGGGGCCTCTCTAAAGAGACTAGTCTGCTGTATCTTTGATGTTGAATCTTACTGATATGATTATCAAGATTCAACTTCAGAGTATACCAGACTCCCCAAAAATCTGGGATGAGACACTGGAACATCTATTTAATGTTCTCCTATGGTTCTAACCCTATACTGACATATACTAAGAGTTGAACTGTTCTTTTTTATAACGTAACAGTTCTGCATTTATTTTTAGGACAACTACAAATTTTCATGACCTATTGAGGTACCCCATATGCTAAGACATTAAGGGTCATCTACTCCTATAAGGAACTTTTTAGGTAATCTTACTATAGAACTATATTTCTTCTAGATATTAGATGAGCTTAATACCTGAGTTCCAATTTATTATAGACTTAATGCTAATAGGGGAAAAGGCTCCAAACATGCAAAAATCATAGAGTGCGACAGGTCAATGATGCTATCAAAGACAACATACAATATGTATATAACATAACTTTGTGTTTGCAGAATTAATAAAAGAATAGAGATAACTTTTGATGATCAAATGGGAACTCTTTTGTTTTTATTTTATTAATTTTATTTATTTTCAGTGTTCCACAATCACTACATCCCTCCCCTCTACCTTCCCTCTCCTTCCTCAAGACAGCATACAATTTTACATAGGTTCTACACATATATTCCTATTAAATACATTTTCACCATAGTCATGCTGCATAGAAGAATTGAAATGAGTGGGAGAAATCATATAACAAACCAAAACACAATACAAAACAAAATGATCTGCTACATTCTGCAATTGAATTCCATAGTTCTTTCTCTGGATGTGGAAGGCATTTTGCCTTAAAAGATCATTGGGAATTTTTTTTTAAGTCCTTGCATTGCAATGACGTTCCAAGTCTACCAGAAAAAAACTCTCACACACTGTGGTCGTTGCTGTGCTCAAAATTCTCCTGGCTCTGCTCTTTTCGCTCAGCATCAGATCATATAAGTCCTTCCAGGCCTCTCTGAAGTCTTCCTGTTCATCATTTCTTATAGCACAATAACATTCCTTTACATTCATGTACCACAACTCCTTTAGTCATTCCCCAATTGATGGGCATCCCCTTGATTTCCAGTTCTTGGCCACCACAAAGAGAGCTGCTATAAATATTTTTGTACATGTGGGACCTGTTCACATCAAAAGGGAACTCTTAGAGAGAACTTGAAAAATGATTGTATGACTGTGACCAGTAATCTCCCAATTACATGATATTGGTACTAACCATAGATTACGATATGCTTAGAATTTCAATGGACCTAAAGGGTAATACAATAAAAAGATGCACAGTAGAAATTAAAATAAGAAGTGATATAAAAATCACTTAGGACTTTCATAATAAGGGGGAAAAGAGATAAACTGGTCATTAAGTAAGAGTGAAGGATAACAGATAAAAGGTATGAAGAAGAATAGGAAAATAAAGATGCCACTAAAGTTTCTAACCCAGAGAGTAAGTTTTGGGTAAAAAGGGAAGGGGAGGGAAACAGTGAATTTAGCTTTGAAAATACTGAGTTTAATGAAACAGTCAGTAGGCTATTGAAATGAAGATGTAGACAATTGAAGATATGGGATTATTGGAGAGTCAAGTGAAGATATAAAAATAACTTGAACATATTTGAATATAGAAGGAAAGGAATCTGTGAAGAAAAAAAAGTCATGAAATAATTCTGGTGCTATATTAGAGTTAGCTTTTTCATTTACTGCTTATGAGAATTTGGGGAAATCATTTAAATCCTTTGAGGTTTCAGTTTCCTAATCTGGAAGCAAATGTGTCAGACTAGTTAATATTTAAGATTTCTTCCATCTTTAAATACTATAAACATTAGAGTATTAAAATGTAAATTTCTTGTCTTTGTATTTCCATCACCCAGTATAGTGCTTGAAAACACTTCCAGAACTTGTTGAATAACTGAGGACAGTGACTGAACTCTATTTCAATGCTTATTGATTAAGGGCAATGAGCCTTTTTCCACAATAAGGTATCCACAATACCTTATGCAGTTTTATTCAGATATTAAGTACTTCAGTTAGGTTCAACATTCATTTATTAAACTCCTGGCATATGGGAAACACTATGATAGGTATTACAGATAAAGACAAAACAGTTTCCATCTCAATGAATTTGAATTAATGATTTTTAAATTGAACTCGTGCTAAAGAGTCAATGAGTGATGAGTAAAATGAAATATAGTAATGAGGAACAGGTGAAAGTTAAAAACCATAAATCTGTATTGAACTGGATGGAGAATTCTCCATCATCTTCTTAAATAAGTCTTTGAGTCTCCTGTTAGAATGTGAGTTCTATGAAGGTACGGACAGTGTTTTTGCTTTTCTTTATATCTACAGTCCTTAGCACGGTGCATATAATAAGTACTTACTGACCAATGGATTGATTGAAGGGGGCAGGGATCAGGTTGAGTATAGTAAGAGAAATGAGGGGAAAAAATGTCAGGTAAGGGAGTTGTGGTTAGAGTTGGGGATGTTAGTTATATCTTGGAGATAAAGCTGATGATAATGAGGCTTAAGACGTAGCCACTCTTTTACGTGGTCACCATAATGCAGAAGTCTGGAGATTAGAGTGAACCTTAGAAACCATGCAATCTAATCCCTTCATTTATAAAGTGAGAAAAATGAGGAACAGTTCAGTGAATTGCCAAGGTCACATGAGTAATATCTGACAGAAGTCAGGTCCTCTTATTACAAATTCAGCATTCTTTCCACTGTAACACATTACCTCACAAGCAAAGTGAGATTTAAAACATAAAGTCAGAGTCTGAGTGGAAGAATGTTAATTAGGTTCTGAGGTCCTTTGGAAACAATGTATTGGGTTTTAAGAGACAGTAGTAACATCAGCAATAATTTGCATAATGTCATGGAATTCACTTGATTAGCTGAGGATAGATGGCAGTCCATGGTTCTAAGAAATGATATTATGAAATGAGGAGAAAGTCATTGCATCATTTTGATTGGGAAAATAGGAAAAGATTTAGTCTCTGTAGGAGACAATAGGAGATGATGGGACTTCTTCCTTGACTGATTTTCATTTAAGGTGAACAAAGGGAAAGAAGAACTTAAAAAGAGCTATAGTAAAAAAGGGGAATTTTACGTCCATAGGATGAGATTTTTATAAGAAATAGCAGGAAGAAGACAATATGTATCAGGAGAGGAGGAAAACAGGAGTAAATTGAAAAGGTAGAAGTGAGATGCATATTCCGGTTTTTGATGTGGATACCAGGGATAATAGCAATATTAGGGTGATAGATAAGATGGGGAACCTCTTAGAGGCAGAATATCGAGTGTTTTGGGGATACGATATTCTAATATAGGAGATAAATGGCAAATGAGATGAGGCAGCCTCACAGAATACACAGAGGTAGTTCAAGTTAGACCTTAATATTCAAAATAAAATTATAGTGTACAGTGTTCTACCCTACTGAGTGGATGTGTATTATGAGAATTTCTTAATAACTGTTACTCATCCAAAGTAGAATATGATGCCTTGGGAGGTAGTGAGTTGATCCTGTGTGAAGTTCAAGGAAAGGCTGTATGACAACCAAATGGGGGCTTCTTCATGGTATAAATTGTAGGAGATGGCCACTGGTCAATCAGTCATCAAACTATGACTGAGTACCTGCTGAGTGCCAAACACTGTACTTAGTATGAAGAAAAAAAAGGAGGAAGGAAGGAAGGAAAGAAAGAAATAAACCATTCCTAATCTCAAGAAACTTATAAACTCCTTTAATTTTGGAATTTGATTTTGTGAATATACTTCTTTTAATTGTCTTAGGTAAAAAACTGGAGGTAGGTAAAGAAGCTTAGTGCTCTAATATATTTTTTAAAATTAACAAACTATTTGCAAAGCTGTCTTGGTTGATGATTGACTTTACTTCTTTGCTAATTGAGGGAACAATCATGCCTAGCCCATGATACATAATACCCAGTGAATAAAAACAAAAAGTATATTTAGTTCATTTTAAAATATATTTTACAAAGTCAGCCTGGCCATATTCCTCTGGGAAGCATCGTCTCTTGGTTTAAGAAATGTTTTGTAATATCCCCCCTCCAATGCTTGATTCTATTTAAGCAAATGGTACAGATGGAAAATGTTTTTCTTAGCAGCTTAAATGCTTCTTAATTTTTCTATTTATTTTCCCACATCATTGTGATTGTAATTTAAAAATCATGCTACTTTACAATGCTGGAATGAATTGAAGGTATTCAACCATTATGCTAAGGGCTTAAGGATCCTTGGAGACTTCAGGCCTCCAATGTTGTTTACACTAATGTTTAATCAGTTAACACTATTTAATATCAGGGAAGTATAAAATAGTACAACCAAGCACTTAGAAAATCATTTCAATTGACCTTTGGGTTGAATGTAGCAAACTGAAAAGAGAAGGCATGACTTTTCAGTTTAGTTTGTAGTCTTACAAATCCATTCAATTGGAACTTAAAGGTAGCACTAACCAATTTTTTGTATTCCTTTTCCAGACTAGAGCAAGAATTCTTTGGGGATATACTCATTGTATGAAACTACATGCATACATGTATACAGCAGCATATTTTAACAGAACAAATAAGGGGAAAGCCCCATTAGATACCATGTCTTAAAGCAATCTAGTCATTTCTAGCCTGTGGATTTCCATCATTAAAAACAATTCAAATTTTAAACTTCAAAACTGAGTTATCTAACAATGACAACAGAAAGATATCAATCAAGAGTCAAAGAGGTGTTCTCCTCCTTGCTTACAATGGGGTAATTGGATTAGCCTGGACACTGTAGCACAAGGTAGGATATAACCAGGTACTTTCTTTTAGTTTTATGTGAACATATTTTTCCCTAAAGGGAGACTTATGCAGAGACAGATGAACTTCCTAGTCCAAAAGGACTGTATTTTCCCTCTTCAAAGAGATTTTAAAAGAATATCCTCCGCACATATGTAATGAATAAAGACCTGCTCCTCTCTTTCTCTCTGTGCGGTTCCTTAAGCATCAAAAGCATCCCCATCTCTATGCCTGAAGTCAAGTTGTCAAAGGCACAATGAATCTAAGACTTTGTGAGATCCTTTGGTATGTAAATGAGCTGGCTCCCCCTATAATTCAAAGAGTAGATTTAGGTTGTAATTTCCTTTAAATATCAAACCCTGAACCCAGTTTAGACTATTTGTTTATTATTTGGTTCTGCACAATTAGCCTGATGTTGTAGGGAAGATTATTCTGCAAAATACCATTTTAACAAATACTAATGTAGATTAATTATGGAATTTTGGATCTCTAAGGGACGTTAGAGATTACCTAGTCAGATATTTTACAAATCCAAATGCAAAACAGTCTAGAGTTACTGATTCTGACCCTTAGGGCTGTGTTTTGACTTGGCAGACAGGACATGAGACCTAAGAAAATGAGACACCAGTTCTATTCTTGGTCCTCTACTTACTCACTTTACCATTCCACCTGTCCCTGATATAAGGTATCCATCTGTTAAAAGAAGAAACTCATAGTTATTGATTGGAAAATCTTCTGAGAGGAGAAATGCACTTGAACAAAATAGAAACCAGTGGACACAATATATTTAGACTTCCAAATTCCATTTCACAAGTGAAAGTTATCTTTCAGAAAAGATACTATACAACTTATTTCTTTAACTTTGTAAGAGACACTATGCTAGGAAAAAAGGGAGATAAAGATAAATAAGATGTGATTCCCTATCTTCAGGGACTTTACAATTTAGTAGGATAATTACCAGAATATAAATAAATATAAAGCAAATTATATTAGTGTAAACACACAAGAGGGGTATGAAGTTCTGTGAGATTGGAAAAGGGAGAAGTCTCTTCCAATTTTGGCATTTTTGAGGTGGGAATCAAAGAAAACTATGCTATAGAAGGATTTAATCTGATGAGTGGTAAGGAGAGGGGATTCAAAGGCATGTGCAAAAGCACAGAGATTAAAGTGTGGGTTTTACGGTTTAGATTGGCAAGAATGTAAACTATTTGTGGAGAGACACATGATACAAAATTAGAAACAGAGATTAGAACCAGATCGTAGGGGGCTTTAAATGCCATCCAAACATTTTTGGACTTTTTGGATAGGTAATGGGGAGTCACTGAAAGTTTTATGTTTATGAGATAATGGCATCAGACCTATGAAAGAGGATATTTCTCTTGTAGCAGTATACAGAATGAATTTGATGGCAGACAAATTGCCGTAAGAGGTTATTTATATAGACTAGGCAGAGGGTAAACAGGTCCTGAATGAGCACAATGATTATGATAAAGGGAATATATATGAGAGAGTATGAAGGCAGAATCAAAAGAATTTGGCAACAAATTTAATTCAGTTAATTTATCAAATGCCTAAATAAGTAGAATGCACTAAAATACAAAGATGAAAAGTTTGTGAGAGTTTCCCAGCCTGAGTTCCTTGAGAACCTAGAGAGAAATCAACCCACTATGTCTGTAGCTCAAAAAATGATTAGTCAGTCAGATAGAAAAAAAGAAAAATTTCTAAGTGCATCCAGAAAGACTGCTCCTTGGAAGTTACTCTAATGTCGTAGAGCAGAGATGGGGTTTTAAATCACTTTTTAAACTTGCTTACAGTGTACATTCAATTCCAAGGCAGAATGGAAATAAAGGATGCATACAAACTCTGGGGTCACAGGAGTTGCTCAAAGTCAGGTTTGTTATTGTGGGAAATGAATTACTCCGTAGTTGGTCTTATAATAACTTCTGGTATTGGTAAGAAATCTCTAAGATGGTGGGGGATCCCTTTTAAAATAGAGTCACTCTTCCTCATTGTCTTGTTGCCAGAAAGGAAACTGAGGTTCTGCTTCCCTGGATCTCACAGTTCTGGTGTCCATTTTTCTCTTCTGCAGAACAATATACAGTCTCTGATCTTAAATAGTTTTCTAGGGTGGTAAAATGCACACATAAAAAATGATGAACAGACAGATTTCAGAAAAACCTAGAAAAATTTCCATGAACTAATACAAAGTGAAGTGAGCAGAACCAGGAGAACATTGTATACAGTAGCAGCAACATTTTGCAATGATCAACTATGAAAGAATACAATGATTTAAGACAATTCCAAAGAACTCATGATGGAAAATGCTGTCCACTTCCAGAAAAAGAACTGATGGACTCTGAATACTGATGGATCAGAGAATACTATTTTCACTTTACTTTTCTTCGTGTTTTTGTTCGTTTGTTTGTTTTTGGTCTGTTTCTTCTTTCACAACATGACTAATATGGAAATACATTTTAGATGATTCTACATATATAACCTATATCAACTTGCTGACTGTTTTGAGAAGGGTGCAAGAAAGGAAGGGAAGGATAGAAAAATTTTGGAACTAAAAATTTTTATAAAATGCTAAAAACTATAGTTACATATAATTGGAAAAATAAAGTACCATTTAAAAAATAAATGTACAAATAATTTGAGTGTAAGTAATAATTTGTTAGATGCATAGGAAAGATCCAACTAGAATGGTAAGATAAATTTGGGAAGGGAGATATCATTAATAGCTTATACGTTAAGATCACTTAAAGGAGGGGCCTGGGGAAGCAAAGGGATCAGGAATGGCTTTACAGAGAGAAATTGCAACTGAGTTGAGCCTTGGAGAATTGAAGGATTTCATGGGACCATTTAAATAAGTTAACATTGACAAGTTCTTTGTTGTTATGTTACAGTCATTTCTGGGTATTACTCCTCCCTACAGCTTCCCCATGCAGATAATTAAGTTTCTCTTTTAACAATTGCAAAAGAGCTGAGAAAAACCAACTTAACAAATTGCTCCTTCTGACAGTGTATAAATCTATTGTGTATCTCTCTACAAATTTTCCGTACCTGTAGTCCCCTACTTCTCTGCCCAAGCTGAAGAAGTCCATTGTACATAGTGGTATGTAGTATTTTTTATTTGTTTGTTTTGTCTTTGTTTTCATTTGTGTAAGTAAAAGTCTGCATGCTCTTTTCTGCAGTGGAATGCTAGGTTGCATTCAGTATTACTAGGAAGATGAACCAGCTCTTTCAAAAAAAAAAAAAAAAGAAAGGTAATATAAGATTCCATGGCCTAAAATTCCACAAGGCAAAACAATCCAGAAGATGTGAAAAGCTCTCTAGAATGAAAAATTCTCTAGAATGAAACTGTAAAGACTGTAAAGCAGTTCCAAAAGGGAAAATTTATTTAAAGCAATTGATCTGGACATACAGGATATTTCATCATCCAGTTTACAAGTTAGACAAATATTTGCAGAAGAAGGAAGCAAGGGTCGACAGTGGAGGCCTCCAGAAATACAAAAATGAGACACATGCATGTAAGAATATTGGAAGGAATGCTAAAGTTCAAAACAAACTGAGGATGAAGAGAAATGTTAAGAAGAGTGAAAAGCTGCTTTTTTTTTTCTTTTTCTGTTACATTGCAGGAAAAGAGGATGGTCAGATAAGGTGTAGAATTTCTGTTTGACAATTCGATGGCAACATGATAGAAAGGGGGTAGAATGAAACTCCCTTTTTCCATTTTGTTTGTGATTCCAAAAAGAAATATTTTTTGACAGGAAAGGTCAGAACAAAAGTGAATAATAGAGAGTTGAGACCTAAGATAATGAGAGTTCCTACCTGTAGCCACCCTCAAAGAGTTCAGGTTACCAGGTCCAGATTAAGTGTATCCAAGGCTATGCATATGTGGTTGTGATAGCCAAGCCTCTGTCAGTGACTTTTTAAAGATCATTGAGTGTAAAAGTCCAGGACAGAAAAGGGAAGAGAAGAAAATAAGAATTTCTATACTGCCTACTATGTGCCAGACACTGTACCAAACCCTAGGCAGCCAGTCAGATGTTTTGATTTCCAAAAAAGAGAAAAGAATGTGACCTGGAAATTATGGGACAATAACCTTGAATTCAGTTCTTATGGGGAAAAAATCTAGAGCATTGCTAGAAAATTATTAGTGCACATATGAAATTCTATTTCATAATAGTCATGAGCGTGGAGAACCATCATGTATTCATCAAAAATAAATTATGTCATAATAACTTCATTTTTGGGGGGTAGGATTACTATATTAATAAAATCAGGTAATCCATAAAGTACAGTTTACATAGATTTTAAGAATGCATTTTGCGAAGTCCCTAATGTTCTTGTTTTTCATAAGAAAGAAAAATATTTGCTGGGTGAAAGTACAGTGAAGTAGATTCAAAATTGGTTAAATAGTTAAACCAAATAGTAGCTAATGGCTCCATATCAATACAGAGGATGATTTCTACCAGCTTGTCTCTTTTACTATCAAGAAAAATATCCGGAATGTGCCTGCCCAGAAGGTAATAAGTTCTCCCCCACTATAAATTTTCAAGGAGGTTTTCAAGAAATTTCTCAATTAAGGCTGGATAACTTTTGAGGTACCTTCCAACATGAGGATTCTGTGAAGCTGATTATGTCTCCCAAGATGAACAATGAAAAAAAAATGATAATATGATTTTCAAGTGTTTTCTTTCTAAAAATAAAAAAAAAGAATTGATAGTTTAAAAAATCCTCCTTTTTACAAAAAAGTAATCTGAGGATCAGAGAGGTAAATTAATGACCATATTTATGTAACTAGTAAATATCTAATCTAGAATTTGGACTCATTTTATTCATCTAAATATGTGGGTTTTTTTCCTATTATACCAGCTCAATTAAAACAAATGACCTTGACCTTGTATATTGTATTATGCTAGTCACTGTCAGACAAATAAACTATTGCATTCTGGCCAGCTGAACTATTGGCTAGAGCTTTAACATTCTCATACTCATTGGTTCACAAAAGGGAGTATATTCATCACCAAAGTCAAGACAACAACATGGTTAGACAGACTGGATATTGCCAACTTGCAGGTTCAAGGTCCTGAGGTATTTAAGGACTGTCTGTAAGACTGCATCAAAAACTGTGGTCAAAGTATTAACTTAGAAGAGGATGCACCAGAAATAGTGGTTAATAAAGGCAGCACTGTTTTGTGGCAAGAGTTGCTTTAAGAGTGGCCAAAGTCTTCTTCTACCTCTTTAGCTATAGAGCAGTCCGCTACTGCTTGTCCTTGCTCCTGTCCTGACTTGCAAACTTCTCTCCATTTAAAGGATCACAGCTAGTGACTAAGAAGTTTTCCTTGCTCTCAGCTTGCTGATGAACCCATCATCAGTTTCAAAGGACTTAGTGAACTAGAGATTTATTTAATAATAATAGCTAATATTTATATAACACTTTAAGGTTTGCAAAATGCTTTATACATTTAATTTCCTTTGATTCTTACAACTACTCCAGGAAGTTGGTGCTCTTATTACCTCTCTTTACAAATGAGGAAACTGAGGCCAACAGAGGTTATGAGTTTCAAAAGGTTGCACAGCAAGCAAGTGTCTGAAGTCAGATTTGAAATTCACATCTTCTTGACCCCACATCCATCACTCTATCCTGATATCGTGTAACTCCCTCTTAAAGTTGCCTCTTTGCCTAAGGCAGATATCATTATCAAAGAAACCCATTTGCTATAAATAGTTTGCTATTCATATAACTATACTTTAAATAAAGAAACAAGACTGTTAATTATATACAGAACATTGGAATTCATAGGGGATAGATGGGATACTGTCCCCTTAAGAAAAATCAGTGAAAATGGATAGCTTATTTACTGTCCTTGAGCTAATGAGCTAAGAAGTGACGGCATAATTTGAGCAGAGGCACAGGTGGGAACTGTACTTGTGGGTAATCTGAAGGGTAGGACTTTTGAAAATTTTTCTCATTTGATTTTACAGAAGCTAAAACACAAACTTGAAAATAGATTGAATTTCTTCTTTCAGTTAGCAGGGGAGTCACTCTGTAATGTAATATGGTGATTTGTATACATCTCCTCATTCCTCTGACAAAGTTCTCTTCATCCCCCCTAAAAGTTCATGGATCAAATTGTGAAAAGAGCATATGGTCATTTTAGAGTCAGTCCTTATGTAACCCTACTTAGGAGCAAAGCGGGAAATAGGACATATTTATCACTAATAAGGATGAGTCTTATAATGATGATTGGTTGTTGTTCAGTTGTGTGCAACTCTCCTTTTTCCTTCTCTTTCCCCTGTCCCCCATCCCCCTTCCCTTTCCCCTTGCCCTTTCCCCTTCCCTTTTCCCTTTCCTCCCTTCCCCTTTCCCCCTTTCCCTTCCCTTCCCTGTTCTGTCTTTTCCTTTCCTTTCCACAACAACAACTCTTCATTAGCCCGTTTGGGGTTTTCTTGGTAAAGACACTGGACTGGTTGGCCATTTCCTTCTCCAGCTCATTTTACAGATGAGGAAACTGAGGCACACAGGATTATATGACTTGCCCAGGGTCACATAGCTAATACATCTTTCAGACTGGATTTGAACTCAGGTATTCCTGACTCTGGGTCTATTGCTCTATCCACTGAGCTGCTTAGCTGCCCACTGCACCCCCTACCCAGTAAAAATAATATGTTAGTATTATAATAATGACAGTGATTAATAATAATTTCCATTTGCATAGTACTTCCAGGCTTATGTAAGTTTTGCCATTTAAACCTGAAGTGGCGAATTGAGGCATCTGTTTGGCTAATGTCAGCCCTAAAGATTCTCACATACTATCATATAATTAAAGCACTTAGATATTTAATCTATATTGCATATCATTTTGAGAGATTACATGGCATAATAAAAAGAAAGTCAGCCTTAAAATCAGTTCCTGCCTCTGACATATAATTGTTGTAAGTCCATGGACAAATTACTTAAAATTGAGAAATCTCTTAAGATAATAAGTTGGAAAGATGAGAGCATGTGCATTAGTAAAGGGAGTTACCTGAAAGGGAATTCACTGTATCAATGAAATCACATGTCCAGTTTAGCAAAATATCTTATGTTACATATGTGCTTTCTACTTACAATGGATTTGCTTCATTTTATACATAAGAAGTTCCTAATTTCATGTTATATTACTTGAGAGTAGATACTTTACCGTCTATTTATTTTGATTTCAACACTAATGTCTAGTAGAATACCTTTCACATAGCCGATACTCAGTAAATGTTTTGATACATAAAACAGAGGAGGGAGGAGATACATAAGTTACTCATTCTTATGTAAACATTATTTAAATCATCTACATCATGTAGATATAGAAAGATACAAGCCTCCCCAAAACTATTATTTTTCTTTGTTCTCACTTTTGCTAATCTGATTGATGTGAAGTGAAACCTCACAATTTCTTTCATTTGAGTTTCTATAGTTATTAGTGACAGAGCATTTTTCATATGATTATTGATAGTTTGGATTTTTTCTTCTGAAAACTGGCTATCCTTTGGCCATTTTCCTATTGGGGAATGGTTCTTAGGCTGAAAAATTTGAGTACTGATTCAATATTCCATTTTCAAGGTATTCCAAAAGTCTTAGTACTGTTTCTTAAAACTGTATATCTTGGAAGTGAAGCCTGCATCAGAGAAACTTGTTGAAGACTTTTTTTCCCCAACGTACTCTTCTCCTTTTAATTTTTACTTTAGATTTGTTTATGAAAAAAACCCTTTTAATATTTTATCCCACAAAATTTTCTTTATCCCTTGTTTAGTCATATACTCTTCCTTTATCAATATAGCAGAAAAACATTTTCTTATTTGCCCCCTCCAATTTTTTTAAGTTGTTCTTTTTTAACAATAGTCAACATTTCTGTAACACTTTAAGATTTGCAAAGAACTTTACAAACATCATCTCATTTGATCGGCGCAACTACGTGTAATGACAAGCAAAGCAGGATCCTTTGCTGTTTTTGTTTTAGTATAATCAAGATTCTTTAACTAGAATTAGTACATGTATTTGTATTGTTAGTTATTTTAATGTGATTAAAGAAGATTTTCCCCAGCCAATTAATGGGCCCTCCCCATTAAGGGGAGTTTGATTAGGGAAGATTTATGTAAGAAGGCCCATACCTTTTGCTAATGAGGCACCATTTCTCAAGAGTTGTAATGCCCTTTGGTTCTGAAAAATGTATAAGCACCCTGAGATGAAGCTTTATTTTGGGCTTACTCATTGGAAGTTTTTGGTTGGCCAGACTAGACTCTGGGAAGCCCCTAAGGCCCCCCCTGGATTTGAAAACCCAGATGTTAGTGCTTCTCTCACTGGTAACTAGGTATGTATGATCAGACAATTGGATCTGTCTGTTGATCTGTGATGTATGTATTACTTATTTGCAGGCAGTTGGAAACACTGTCTGTTGATTTTGATTTCTCTGTATTTTCTCTGAAGTTCAGGGTGCTGACTTTTCTCCCTGAACAAGTGAGTGATACATGTGCTTGATTAAAGTGATTATTAACCCCTCAAAAGTTGCTTTCCTTTTAGAATAGCAGATCAAAGAACCTGTGAAAGTAGGCCTTCCTGTGTATGTTGGGGTGCTTGCTTTTAGACCACCATGAGAGGTAGATGTTATTATTATTCCTGTTTTATAGATAAGGAAACTAAGGCATAGGGATCTTAGGTGACTTGTCCATGGTCATCTAGGTCTATGTTGCCATTTGGTGCTTGGCATGTCTATACATTTATCTCTGCCACACTGATGTCTTGTTTTCCCAATATTTTTTCTGAAATTGTGAATCCTTCTCCTAGAAACTATGTTCTTTGGTTTTTAATCAGACACTATGGTGATATGTGTGTTTACTTCTCTGTGTTATGTACCTAATCAGTTCCACTCACTGACGATTCCTTTTTTTTTTTTTGTACCTAATAATTTTAATGACTGCTGCTTTGTAATGCAATTTGAAACCTTACAGACTCTATTCCTTCCCACTTTTGTTCATCATTACCCTTTAGATTCTTGACCTTTTATTCTTCTATGTGAATTTTGCTATTATTTTTTTCTAGTTCTATTGTTTTTAGATGTTTAATTGGTATAGTACTGAATAATGTGGATAATACTCTCATTTTCATTACATGACTTTGATCTACCCATGAACACTTAATGCTTCTCCAGTTATTTGAGGCTGTCTTTATTTCTGCAAAAAGTATGTTATGGTTAGATTTATATGCTCCCTCTCAAAGTTATTCCTGCAACATTAGCTCACATTTCTATAGCAGTTTAAGGGTGAAAAAATACTTTCCTCTCAATAACTCACTGGGTAGTACAAGTATCATTACCTACATTTTGTACATGAATAAATTGAAGCTCAATGATTTGCCCGATATCACAAGGCTGGTAGAACCCAGGACTCCTGATTCCAATAAAACACTTTTTTTTCTCTGTAGAACACTATTTACTGCTTGCTAAAATACTTTGCAACAATAACATTCATTCAATCATATTCAGCAGTTATTTATTAATTTCCTCCAAAGGGCAAAATACTGTCCCTAAGAACTAGATGCAATGTTTGGATAAAATGTAGATTCTGCCTTCATGGAATTTAAAGTTTGACAGAAAGGAGAAAGAAATGCTTTAATGAACCAACAGCGTAAGGATGCTTGGTATGTATCTACCATAGGCATCAGGTCTATCAATTCAGTTTATCAAACATTTTGATACAGTCCTGTCTGATAAATCATCCCAAAATATGTAGTTTTGTACATACTATTTCTTTGCTCAAAAAATAAATCAATAAGCATTTATTAAATACATAGTATATTACTCTGGAGTTACAAAGACAAAATGAAACCATATTTTCATTCAAGGAAATTACATTATTTTGGAAGGAGATATGTTTAGGTAAAAACAAATATGTATACAAAGTAAATATGAGGTAATTTTGGAGGGAGGCATATGCCACTTGGGATATCAGACAAAGTGGCACTTAAGATGAGATTTGTTGGAAATTAGATATTCTAAGAATAAATGACTGGATTTTGCCTCATCAATATAGTTTTAATTTCCTGTCTCATCCTTTATTGTTTTCAACATTCTGTCTGTTACCTTTCACTAATTTTCTCCGTATTTCCTTTATCAAAATGATCTGCATATTGCTTTATATATATATATATATATAGTATGTTTTCACTGAAAACTTGCTGATAGTAAGTGGAGACATCAAGAGAATTCATCTGATTTTTATAACTTAACTCTTACAAAATCAGAGTCAAGAATACAATGGGTTATTAAAATAGGTATATGTTAGAATCACTCAGGGGAGGGGGTCTTCTAGAAATCAGGTATCACATCTATCTATCTTCAGTCAGGAATGCATATACAACTCACTTAAAATTACATCATTTCTAAGACTTATAAAACACTTTTTTCACAACAGTTCTCTAGAGTGGGTAATACATGTTTCACTTGTATATTACAGGTGAGGAAATTAAATTTCAGAGAGGTTATATGACATGCCCATGGTCACATTGCTAGTAGGTGCTATACTATTACTACTATTTTCAAAAATTGATTCTTTAAAATTTGTTGTCCATTTTTCAGAAGTCATTGGAGTTTACCAAATAGGAAGGTGACATGGTCAGATGTATAATTTGGGAAGGTTACTTCAGTAGCTGAGTGGAAAATGGAATGGTATAGGGAGAAACTTGAGACAAGAAGACCAACTAGAATGACTGTTGAAACAATCCAGATGTAATGTGATGAGGTCTTTTACCACAGTGGTGACAATGTCAAAGTAGAAAAGGGAGCACATATGAAATATTTTGTGGGATAGAATTGACAAGACTTGGGAATGAATTGAATACTGGGGAGTGAGAGAAACATTAAAGGATGGCACCTAGTTTGCAAGCCTGGGTAACACGAAAGGATGACAGTAGCCTTAACATTAACTGGGAAATTAGAAAGAGGGTAAGATTTTGGGGAAAGATAATGAGTTCAATTTTGAACACACTGAGTTTAAGATATCTATGAGACATTCAGTTCTTACTATCTAATGGTGGATGGAAATGAATGACTATAGGTCAGGAGATAGGGTACACCTGGAAAAGTGGATCTCACTATCATTTGCATAGACATGAGAGTTGAATTTATGGATGTTGATGAAATCACCAAGTGAAATAATGTAGAGGGAGAAGATAATAGGGTCCAGGTTAGAACTTTGATAAATATTCACTTTTAGCAGATAAAACTTAGATCCAGAAAAGAAAAGACTAAGAAGAAATAGTCAGCCAGGTGTGAGAAGAGCTAGGGAAAAGCAATTTCAAAAAAAATCTAGAGAGAAGAGATTATAAGTAGAAGGGGATTCTTCCCTGTGTCAAAGGCTAGACAGAGGTCAAGAAGGATGAGGACTGAGGAAAGGTCATTTGATTTGGTTGTTGTTTTCTCTTTATCTTTAAAGAGAATCAAAATGACGTGATGTCAGTGTTAAATGTATAATATGTCCATCTGTGGCCGATCATGCCAATATGAGCTCAGAAGGCTCTACCACAGATATGACCATTAGGGAGGGAGATGACTCTAAAGAGATCATTGGCAATTTTGGAGAAATGAGTTTCATTTGAATAATCGGGTTGGAAGTCAGAATATTGAAAATTAAAAAGAGAATGAGCAGGAAGGGAAATGGAAACTGGCTACAGATGGCATCCTCAGATTTAGCTGGGAAAGGTAGGAGAGCTATAGACTGATAACTATCAGAGATCAGGTGAGGGTGTTTTAGGATGGAAGAGACATGGGTAGTATGCTTGTAGGCAGCAGAGAAACAGCCAGGAGAGAAGGAGCAATGGGTCATTAATGAAAGAATGAAGATGATAGAGGGAATAATCTACTGAAGATGATGCAATAGAATGGAATCATTTATTGATGGAGAGGATTTGGTTGGGAAAAAGTCTCTCATCCTTCACAAGTGGTTAACTAATGGATTTTGTAAGTGGTTAGTTTGACTAGATCTTGAGAAACAGTAACATTAGCCTTCATTTTTATTTTTTTTTTGTCCCCATAACTGACCTACTTCAAGTCATTTCAATGAGTATTTGTTGAGAACTTATACTGTTCTTAAAACTTAAATGACTTCCAAAAGGACATTTCTACATGCATTATAAATACAATATAAACTATTAAAAGAAAAGAGGGTTACAAGGAGATTCTCATTTCCTTTAGAATGTGTAACCTTGAACTTCTTTGAAACAGGCATTCTTAAGCTTCCTAGTTCAAACAGCCAAGCAAACGATGAATGTTTTTTTTCCTGTATCTTAGCCAATTAATAGAAAGCTGTCACTGCCAAAATTTTAAAAAATTAAGCAAATAAAACAGGTCAGAGATTAATTTAATGGATTCATTAATCATATCTGCTCCACACTTCTTGCCTCAGGTAGGTAACAAGATAGTCTCCTGTTTTCTGTTTTAGACCATCTCTACATTATGCCAACAGAAACAGATTTCCAATGTATCCCTACTCCTGTGTTCATGGAGTTCTTCATTGTGAACTGTAAAACTTTCATTTAATTAGAATGTGATAAGGTTGAAGAACTTGAAATAAAAAAGTGAAGGAAAGGTAATAAAAATCGTCAAATAATAATCGATCAACAAAAATTCACTAAGCATTTACATGTCGTTTTGTATAAAGCACTAGGCAACGAAAGGCAAAATCAAGCTCTATTCTCAGGAAATTGATATATTAATGCTAAAAGCAGAAAAAGAGCTTTGAGGTTAGCTTAGAGTTTTATAGCTGGGATTTTAGAAAGAGTACTTATCTGACAGAAAAGACAGGGCAAGCTTGAAAATGAGGCATGTCACATCTAGGCAAGTAATACGAAGGAAACATTCAGGGGAACATAGAGAAAAGAAAAAGGAGAAAATTTTAGTGTACAAGCACATCTGAGTATTTATTCAAGCTTGTACAATTCTATAAAAGTTTTCATCACACACCCATACTAAGTAGCATATAATAAAAGAAAAAAACCCCCAAGGCTGGGAGTTAAGTGACTTGACCAAGGTCACACAGTTAGTAAACACCCCAGATGAAAGAAGAGATTGAAATGGAGAACTTACTGGCTTTGGGGGGCTGCGGCAAAGCACTATAAGACTGCTTAGGCTGATTCATTTACTATTTAATTTTTAAATTATATGAGCAAAAGAACTGGATATCATCAGAGGAATTACATAAAATCAAAGGAGATCTAGGTTGAAAAACATCATAGAGCATATACTATAGAAATCATGTAGTCTCCCCTCCCCGTTATTTTATAGATAAGGAAAATGAGACCCAGAGTGACTTCCCCAAAGCTCTATAGGTATGTATGTATATACATATATACATACCTATACACACACACACACACACACACACACACACACATCTGACTTAAAACTTAAATGACTTCCAGAAGGACATTTCTATATATACAGATATAGATATATGTGTGTATACATATATATATATATATATATATATACATGTGTGTATGTATGTATGTATGTATGTATAAACAGCAGTCATGAGTTGCACCCAGGCATTCTTATTTCTAGTCAAATAGTTAGATGGTATAATGGACAGACCAGTGCACTAGGAGTCAAGAAAATCCAATCTTGTTTCAGATAATTACTAGCTAGATGACCCTGTGTAAGTGACTTCAACTCTTTGAGCCTCAGGTTCCTTAAAATGGGGGAAATACTAACATTTTTCCCACCGTTTTATAAGGGTCAAATTAGATAACATAGGCAAAATACTTAAAAATTGCAGCTCTTATCATTGCTCCCAGTCTACTGTCTCTTTTCTTTCCATTATATTCAGATTCACTATTGTACAAAGATTTTCTCTGAGATCCGTGAATTAAGTGTAAATATATTTTATCAAGAAATAACAGTTTCTTTTGATGAAACAGAATCCTATTTGTAAAAAAAAATAGAACCTTGTAAAATTTATTATAGAAGATAAAATTTTCTGTAAAATATAATTTTGTTTTTTGAGTAATCTTCTTTCCTGGACTATATCTCCTTCCCACTCAGAGTTTTAGAGGTTATAATCTTACTAAGTCATTCAGTGGAGCTCTTAGGGCTGATACACTCTTTATTCTTACAAGGTAATTCTTTGTTCTATCATAGGTGTCTAAGGGCTCCTTACTCCTCTTGACAACTCCATGCATTTGTGGCTTTTAGAGACTTCTGATCAAGGCTTGTAGTCTCCTCCTTCAGCGTTTCCTAATGAGTATAAGTGACATTTATGGTATTTTTTAAGGCTTACAAGAACATTTTCTCATAACAACTTTGTGAAATAGATTTTACATTTTACAGATCCTGTGAGTATATGTTTTCTAAGGGTCCATCAAGCTCCATCACATTTCTATGATCAAATCTTTACAGCTCTAGTGCGCTGCCCACAACATTAGCTATCTGAGTTCCATCAGTGTTGTTCAGTAGATTCAGTCATGTTCAATTCTTCATGACCCCGTGTACCATTACTGTCTTTAAAAAGTTATTCCAGTAGTCTGCCATTTTCATTTCCAGTCAATTAAGATAAAGAGAGGTTAAGTGATTTTTATAAGTTACACAGTTACTAAGTATCTCTACTAAGAACTCAGCTCTTCCTGACTTCTCTCCCATCTCTCTCCATTAAGCCATATAGCTGCTCCCAGCCCCAAATTGCAATGACCTGGTTATACAGTTCTTTCAATGGATGGTTTCTCCAAAAGCAGCTATTCAGAAACCTGTGAGGCAATGGGATCTAATATAAGGAGAATTTGCTTTAGGGCAGGTGTCAAACACAGGACCTGCCAGTCACCAGAAACCCACAATACCCTTATAAAGCCAGAACTAAATTAAAATGTAATTGGGAAATATTTAACAAAATATATTAAAAATACAATAACATTTAAATAATATTACATTTTAAAACTTAGTCAGTATGTATCCCACAAAGAATCTTTAGGTATGGTATAATGGTACCCACCTCTGTTTGAGCTTGCCCACTCTGGTCTGGTCAGAGACTCTGCATTTTTATCCTGACCCTTAGGCTTACTATTTGTCTAACCTTAAGTAATTATTTAATCTCCTTGGGCTTCAATTTTCTCAACTGAAAGATGAGGGGGGTGGACTCCATAGTCTTTAAGATTCCTTTTAGCTCCAAATTTGTGATTTTATCATCTGTGAGATAATTAACATGATATCATTCTGGGCTTCTTAAACTTTTCCCACTCAGGACCTCTTTCAATGCTTCTTCAACTGTGGGGCATGACCCTAGTTGTGACACACAGTGTAAGAAGTGCTGGATAGAGAAAAAAGTCCTGGACTTCGTAACATAAGGGTCAGGGTTCAAACCCTTGCTATCTTATTTAATATATTGATGATGTTGAGCAAGTCAAATAACTTGCTTTAACTTGATTTATCTCTATTGGATCTCTAATGCCCATTTGAGCCAAAAATAACTAGGATTTATGTAGCATTTACAGTGTGCCACGCATTGTGCTAAGCACTTAATGACTCTTACCTCATTCAGTCCTCACAATAACCCTGGGATATAAGTGCTGTTATCATCCCAGTTTTACAGATGAGGAAACAGGCAAACAATGGTTAAATGACTTGCCCATGGTCACATAGATAGCAAATGTCTAAGGCTTGAATTCAGGTCTTCCTAACTCCAGAGCTTTATCCACTGTGCCACTTACATTCACTATCCTCATCATCTTCTTTTTCTTCACTATCATCATCATTGATACAAGCCTCTGTAACGCTGTGTAGTGATAGGCTTCTGTCTCTCCCTGTAATCTGTTTCACTGCATATTGAGGCAGGAAGGGAGCCCTCTATAATTATCCTTTGCTATTTCTCATTTCTCCCCCAAATGATCCTCCTAGAACGCTTCAGTGTACAGTTCTGATCAATTACAGATCTTAGGATTATAGATCCAGGTGTGTTCATCCTTCATTGCCGAAGAAGACCATGCCATCAGAGAAATGATGACATGACTTGCACTTGACTTTGTTTTGAGTGAGGCAGGGATGTGCAGGTCACCAGCCTCACTTCTCCTCCAGAGCCATCTGAATCCAGTCACCAGATATTCATCAGGATGATTGGAGATGACCCAGGATGAGGCAATTGGGGTTAAATGATTTGCCCAAGGTCACACATCTAGAGTGATCTAGGGTTGGAAGGAATAAGGAAACTAAACCCCAGGATGGTTTAGCAACTTGCCTAAGTCCACCCAGTCAGCAGGATCAGAGCTCATGCTTTCTGACTTCAGTCAATAGTCTTTTCCTTGTAGCACACCAACCCCTCATTTAATAATATTTTACTTGGTCATTGATTGATTTTAGTATTGAGAAAACTAAAGATTAGGGAGATTAAATTGCTCACCTAAGGCTGTACAGCAAAAATCCCAAATGATTCATTTATAGTTCATAGGGCCATATGTAAAAATCAAACCTTAGCCTCTATCCTGGGCAAGACAAATAATGTTAATTAAACTCTAGGAGTGACACTAGGTCAAAAGATATTTATCTTTTTATGATCATACTATACATGTAATAAAAACAAGTTATAGAAGGGAGGAACAATATTGTTACTTACCATGCATGAGACTGAAATGTAGCTGTACACCTTGGTGCTTCATTCAGAATTGAAGTATTTATGAGTCTTGTGTAATTCAGGACATTGCTTTGGAGAGGACTGATGTTCTTGAGGTGAGGTGGTGTCATGCTTCTTGAAAACCTCTTTCTTTAGAATAACTGGGTGATGCCGGTAAAACCAAACATTCTCATTTGAGCTCTAGAAGGATCCAGGAATACAAAGAATTATGGAAACATAAGGATAGAAGATTTTTATCCTGAGGTAGTAAAATATCATGAATTAAGCCAAAATACATAAAGATAAAGTAGAAAGTTGGTTATTTTCAAAGTATCATCTAAAACCCATCATTTTTCCTTCCAAGAGACAACATTCTAAATAATGGGATACCAGAGGTTCCTCCCAAGTCATATACTCACTGTATGTAAAATTTCACATCAATTTCACCTGAGTAGCTTTCAATGCCATAACACTTAAAGAGGAGTTTTATCACCTTCTCAGAACATTGCTGTGAGTGTTTATGATGACTTAAAATTTTGTAGGGATTCAGAGAGGTGTAAAATGAGTTAGTCTGAATCATTTAACACTTTAAAAATCATCCTTTATCAATTAATATACACTATTTCCCACTGAATGTTCTGTATTGTGGTAGACAAATCACTTTGGAGTTTTATTTCCATGTAAATAAGCTGTTTACTTTTAAAATAAAATCCATAATCCTCGTGTAAACACTCCTACACACACAAACATATATGCAAGCATCTGCTCTCTCCCAGACCTAAAATAAATATTATTATTTACTTGAATCTAATAATTGACTAGTATTAATAATCACATTAATTAATTGATTAGTCTGATACATAACCATAAATTCTGAAGGGCTGCAAGAAAAGCTAGAAGTTTTGAATAAACATTAAAATAATTAAGATGTTTAAAAAATAAACTTTCAGAGAAATAAATTTTCAGGCATCTGTTCTGACTAAAAATCTATACATTTGGCTCAGCTTAAATGAGAAATATTTCTTGGTATACATACAGGTCAGACTTTTTTTCTTTTTTCTTTTTTTAGTTTTTGCTTACACAGACTCTGGGATTACTTGGCATTTCCTGATTCATGAGTCTGTTTTCTAGTCCTCCTGGCACATTCTGTGAGCATTAGATTTGTTCGATGGTATGATATATTGCAATTCCTCAGTAAGTGAAGCATCATGTAATTGGCTTTCATCCTTATTATAGGCCATTATTCACCAAGTACATTAATTTTCTTCATTACTCACTGCATCTTATTTCACCTATTTCTTTGCATTCAGTTTCTAATGTTGCTCCTCTGATGAAAAAGAAGTACTACAGTAAAAAAAAAAATATGTGTATGAGGAATTATAGAGAAATAGCGTTAAGATGAACTTCAAGGCCAACTGTAGCAGGTACCTATTGAAATCCAAAATATTTTTAATCATTTTTAACAGTTATATGAATGGAAGTAATATTTAAGCTATCCTCTGCCTCCTAAAAGAAGAACTTAGATGTTCAGAAAGTGAACAGGGGAAAGGGAACTTAACATAATTTTGCCATCAGTCAATCAAAAAGCATTTATTAAGCTCCTACTATGTGTTGTGCACTATGCTAAACTCAGGGGATGATAGAGACAAAGGTGAAATTGTTTCTACACTCAAGGTGCCTCCATTTTAAGGGGGCATCAATGAAAGATCATAAACATACAGAAAGATGCATAGAAGATTTGCAAAATGAGTCCAGGGTAGTTTTAGGAGAAGGATATAGTATCTAAGATGGACAGGAGAAACTGCATGCGAAGTATGTTGCGTAAGTTGACTATAGAATGAATCCTAGAATTCCAAGGGCCAGAAGAGGGTGTATTCTGACCAACAGCTCAAAGACGGTAGAGTGAGTGCTGTAAGAGGATGGCTATGAGTTAGTAGAGTTGGACAGCAGAGTACATGGATGGGAGTGATATGTAAGAAGGCTGGAAAAGTAGGAAAGTCCCAAATGGTAAAGAACTTTACATGTATGATGGAGGAGTTTATTTCTGATCCTACAGGTCATATGGAGTTGCTGGAACTTCAGTATGGGAGTGATGCAGTCATAGCTATGTTTCTTCTATAAAATGAATATGATAGTATTGTGAGGAGTAGGGGGAAGGAAGGGGTAAAAAGAACAAAGCAAAAAGTGCACAGCAGAGAACATAAGAAAGTCTGCAAGGAAGCAAAGATGGATAGCTTTCAACATAATATACAGGCTTTCTTGAAATGGTAAGTTATTGCTATATACTCTGAATCCTCTCCTATGTTCTGCTGTGCACATGACATGTTTTTTCCTTTTATTTTCAAGTTTATAATGTTTCTTTTTCTTTTCTTATTATGTATTTACGTTTTAGTACTTGTTGATTGACCATAACAGTGTTATGTTAGTGTTAGTTAGTACTTGTTTAGAATAAAATAAAGAAAAAAATATATTTGTAAAACTCTTAGAATGTGTATGACACACAGAAGGCAAAATATAAATGCTAATGATTATTGCCATAGGTTATATGAGCTAATTCCTACCAAAGTGTCTGGTATTGGGTGGTATCCATAGCATATCAACAAATTGCATTGGGTAAGTTTGCTGTAAGAATGAACTGCATGTCTCTTCCTTAAATCTGAGTGATATATTGTAGGTGCTATGTAAATATGAGCCATTATTATTAACCCAGAATATTAATTTATTAAAGTACCTTTGAAACTGAATTCATAGTAGAGGGTAGATTGTTAAACAGGTACTTCAATGATCTTGAGTGATACTCCACAAAGACTATAGTAGAACCAAGTGACCTATCCTTTTTTAGTGATGTGTGAGGTCTTACTGAGCCCTTTTCAGAGCTGGTCAATCACCTTTGCTGTCCATCTTCACCTGTCTCTCACCTGTGGCTCCAGGAAGCTGTAGCATGAGTAGTGATCACATACTGGTAAAACTGTCTAGCAGAGGGTCCAAACCTGTGAGGTCACTGATAAGCCTCAAGCCCGTTGGTGAGTCAGGGGGATGTCTACCCCATCCATGTGAAGACTTCCAGTGGAATGGGTGGATGAGAGCAATGTGTTTCAGTAGTCAGGATGGTGACTGAAGCAGGCATTATGGAGTGCTTAGAGCTTGGTGAGACAAATATGCCAAGGTCATCCATAGCCTCCTGGTCCATTGCTAGTCACCCAAATTTTTGTCTTGCTGCTGGACTTTGATGACTCTGAAAGAGTGAGATTGATGTCTCTGTGCAACTCAGTTTCACTTAAATCCATTTCACTCTCTAGTGAAAACATCCCCCTATCGTGTTGTTCATCATCTTCAAAATTAAGGACAAACAACATTGGGTAAATATGGGGGGAATATTGGATTGAGAAATAAAAGGTAACCTAAAAGTTAATTCATATTCTTCACTTTTCCTTAGTTCCTATGTTCTTCTGGTTCTAAAATATTCTCTCTCCTTCATTTCAACACATTTTCAAAACGTGTTAGAATTCCCACGTTAACAGATAATTTTTCATTGATCATTTTCTAGGTTGGCTGCTTCCCAGGGACATATAGGGAAGTAGCATAATCTCATCAGTAAATGAACTACAAATTTCATTTGAGCATACTTCTTTCTGGGAAGACTTCCTATTGATATCTATCCATGGTTTGTGGATTTTTGTTATTTTCATTGGCAAAGAGAGTCACTTGTTAACTTTGACCTTAGATTCAAGGATACATCTCATTGGGGAGGAAGAGTAGGGATTAACCCCTTGTTCATCACTTTATGGTCATTTTTTGTTGATGATAAAACTGTATTTTCCATTCTTGATTGTCCCTTTTATTTTTATGAGTTTTTTATGACTTTTGTTAGATATTATGATTTATTTTATCAATTGCAATTATAATTGTAAAGTACTTAGTACCATCCCTGGCACATAGTAAGTAATATAAAAATATTAGCTCTTATTATTGTTGACATTGCCTCTTTTTTTCCCTCTGGATATGTGTTTCTTTTTTATCATTTTAAATTTATTTGATTTATTCCTGTTTTGTTATAATGATATGTTTTTTTCCTATATTCCTTTGTGAAAATATTACTTTTAGAGTAAAGATTTCCAAAGATTAGGTGTTTTAATAGAAGAAGCCTTTTCCTTAGGGTACCAACTCTTCCTTCATTCCTGTGAATAGTTATAGTATTTTAGAAATTTCTCATTTTAAAAAGTATCCTTCTACTGTTGATTTCTTCATAATCATGGAGATTCATTTAACCCTTCCTTCAGGTCACTTATGTACTATTTTCGGTGTCTTCATTAAGCCTGAAGTATTTATAACATGGCTTTCCTGAATGCCATTTTGATGCTCCCCATTGCACCCAGCACATATATTACTTGTGTCTGCTATTATTGCTGTTCAGTTGTGTCCAACTCTTTGTGACTTCATTTGGGGTTTTCTTGACAAAGATACTGCAGTGGTTTGCCATTTCTTTCTCTAGCTCATTATACAGATGAAGAAACTGAGGAAAATATGGTAAAGTGACTTGCCCAGGGCCACACATCTAGTAATCTGTAAATCTGAGTAATCAGTAAATCTGAGACCAGATTTAAATTCAGGAAAGGTTTGATTCCAAGTCCAATGTCCTATCTAAAATGCCAACTAGTTGCCTGTGCCCACCTTGTACCTAGTAGATAATAAATGTCTGTTGATTTATTCCTGAAGTGATGAAATATGGAAATAATCAACAAGAATCTATAAAGTACCACTATATCCCATTCTAAAGGTATCAATCACACATATTAGACTGATAGATTTCTTGGAGAAATCATCTCAAAAAAAATTGGTGGTTCTGGTTTTCTTGTCTCTCAGAATTGATTCTTTCCTATGAGCCCCTAAAACAGCTAAAGTTCTTCAATAAAATTTTGTTTGCATCTAATTGCAAGTCTTTATACAGTGCTTTAAGATTTGCAAAGCATCAGACATTTTTTTTTAATTTGATCTTTGTAAGTTCTATCATAAACAAGGAAAATGAAAACCTAAAGCAAGCCATATTAAGATACAATAATAACTGATATTTGTATAATACCTTAAAATTTGCAAAGAGATTTGCATACTTTATTTTATTTGAGCCTCACATTATTGTATGAGGAAATCAGGCGTATCATTCCAATTTTATAAATAAGAAAACTAAGAGCACAAAAAATTCAATGACTTGTTCAAGGTTACACAATGAACAAGAGTCAAGAGAATTTAAACCCAGATTTTCTTGACTTTAAAGCTAGAAACTTTACTATGCTACATTTGTCTATATTCTAAGATCTCTGGGACTAAAATATGATGTTCCTTGTAACTGTTTTGTGAAAGATAGAATTTATGAGTATTTCATAGATGAAGAAATAGTGGGAGGAAAGACATGGTTTGCTGAAGCTTCAGAATTCAGTACTAACACAACTGGGAAAACCAAACATGGAATTTGTGATGCCTAGTTTCCTGTTGCTATTTAATTCTGGCATTTTACTCATGTTTATGCTTAGTAAGAATTCAGGTTTGTAGTTTTTCCTTATTGGCACTTTCTTGATTATAGTGGAAGCTTTGCTTAATTCATAGGAGAGAAAGGGAAATTAATAAAGAATGTTGGATGATGAATAGCCCTTTGACCAGAATAGAACTGTGATGTCCTGCAGCGATGTACAGTGAATTAGTAAGTAGCTCTCTCTGAAGATTTATTGAAAAAATAAGAAAGACTCATCAAAGTGTGCATATGTAAAGAGTATCTCCATCTGTTTTCATTATGCTGACAATGAATTTGATCCCCAAACTGTAAGATTGGATCAAGGAAAGCTGAGCAATTCTGAAAATCTCTCTGAAACAAAGAAGAGATAGACCTTCTGAATTAAACCATGACCAACACCATTATATAATGACAATGGGAAGATTGTAGGTAATATGGGAGGGATCAAAGTCATTTGAACAGTGAATAGTTGTATAGATTTGAACTATGTAGAATAACCTTGGGGTAAGACACCCTCAAAAGTTGAAAGCACTCTACAAAGGTAAGACATTTTCATTCTCCAGTTAGATCATCATGATTTGGGTATAGATTAGATCCGAATTTCTTTGGCTTTGTTAATATATTAAGATTCCTTTCTAGAGAAAAAATATTTAAATTGTGAGGTTCTATTTTATCCCTGACCATAATCAATTTAACACTCTAATATAGATGTTGCCTGATTTTAATCAGTTTTTAAATCTACATAGAAATGGAAACTGTTTCTAAACTATATCTAATTTCAAGGTTCTGAATCAGTCTACATATTAAGTTGATAGTTAGAAATCATATAATAGAAGTAAAAATCTAGCAATCATTTATGAAAAAAAATTAGTGAGATAAATTCCAAATTAATAAAAGAGTTTTAAAAATCTAGTTATACTATAATTGACCCCATTATACTTAAAAAATAATAATAAAAATAGGTTTGGGCTTCTGGAAGCCTTTCAAGATTTCTGGGATTATTTAGGGAGAGAGGAGATGCTCCTATAAATGAATATATTATAGATTATTATTGGTAATTATTAACAACAAAACTGCACTACATTCAGTGAACTACATAAGGAAAAAGAGATCCTGGGAACAGCATCTTCCTTCCACTAAACAAGTAGGATTTTGATGGGGAGATTACAAACTCCTTGGAGACAGACACAGTGGACAGAATGCAGTCTCCCAGTTCAGATCTGGCCTCAGACACTTAGAATCCGTGTGTTGCCCCTAGCAAATCATTTAGCCTGTTTACTTTAGTTTCCTTAATTGCAAAATGAGATGATAATAGTGCCTACCTCACAGGGCTATGGTGAGAATCCAATGAGATAATATTTGTAAAGTACTTAGCACAATACTTGGTTTATATATAGTAGACACTTGAAAATGCTTGTTCCTTCCCTGTTGACATCCTTCTTCCTGGCTTGGAAACGTGTTATTGCTTATTTCTCACATTTGTTGTTCTTTCTTTCTCCTCTTATTTAGCCCGAAAGAGTTTTTCTTACAAATTTATCTTCGTAAATAAGATATTAACTAAAATGCATTTCATTTGGTCCCTTCAAAAGACCTGGAAAAGCAATCATTTTTCTAAAGTGATAGTATAGATTTAAATGATGATTTTCAACATTAAAATATTCCAACAATTTTAACATTAAATATAGCTTATCTAGTTAAATATTAGCCTGTGCTAATTATGTATTATTACATTATTCAGAAAGTATGTTTCCTATCAAAACCCTATGAAATTGGTAGCTCATACATTACAATATCCATTTTATAGATGAGGAAAGTAAATCTCAGAAAAAGTGATATCCTTGATCATGTAGCTAGTGACTGATGAGAATTGAGCTCAGCTCTTCCTCTAAGTTGTGTGCTTTTAATTTAGCCATACTGCTTTTTACTAAAGTACTCTTTCTTTAATGAAAACTAAAGTTCTTTTAGAAAATAAATTTTATCCAATATAATATAAACCTCATACGAAGCATCATGGGATAGTAGAGAAAATGATGATGTTGAAGTCCGGAATATCTAGGTTTATGTCCAACCTTTGCTACTATTGGCTGTGTGAACTTGGGGGCCATCTCCAGTCATCCTGATTTATATCTTGCCACTGGACCAAGATGACTCCAGAGGAGAAAGTGAGGCTGGTGATTTTGCAGCCCCTCCCTCACTTAAATCTAATTCACTTGTAAATCATGGCATCCCATTCCTGATACCATGGTCCTCTTCTAGAGCAAAGAACAAAATAGTATCAACCTGGTCAAATCACTTGATCTCCTAAGTGTTCTAGGCAACCATTGTTTGTTTTCAGGCAGGTTCCTGCAGTTAGCTGCAAGTAAGGAACCCTAGGGAAGCCAGAGTGCCTGGGACTTGAGCTGAGGGGGAATTTTAGTCTTTAAATTGGAATTGTGATCTATGGGAACTGAACTATGCTATGAACCTAATTCCCTTTCTAAACAGTGAGTGGTATAAGGTTGGAGGGGACATTATGCCTCCTACTGTTGGAGGAATAAGTGTTTATATTTTTGAGTAAACCTTTTGAAGTAAATACTCTGGTAAAAGGTAACTTGACTGTAAGTAAGTTAAATTAGGTTGCTGGGGACTTCGCTTCTATAATTGGGAGAGCACCATTTGCTATTCGCAGAGAACCTAGATAACTTGCCTCCTTCAAGAGTACCAGATAACTCTTGTAGGAGGGTGAAATCTAACATCTCTAGGCTTCTGAAAGTGAGAGTCAGGGTGGCTATTCTAAATGTAAATCACCATTGGTAATATTCAGCAATCTAATTACATCCACCTTGTCTTAAGAGGTTGCGCTAGTTTTAATTCTTTTTAGATCATATTGTTTTAGAGGTGATTGATCTCGTAGAACCTCACTGATGGATGGATGGATGAAAAATAAATTATTAACCATTTATTATTCACCAGGAATTGTGCTAATCCCTACCAATACAAATACAAACAAGATAGTGTATACTTTTAAGAAGTTTATATTTTAAAGAGGGAAAACCACCTATAAAAGGGAATAAAGGTTAGGCAGATTGATCAGGTTGATGGGAACCAAGGTTTGAAAATGAAAGCCTAGGTCAGGAGAAAGTAAGATGAAAGCTAACTCATCTGAGCCCAGGGTCCCGGAGTACAAGTATTTTCAGTGAGAGGGAATTGAGGAAGATGGTCAGAGACCATAGACATGGTCTGATAATGACTGGAAAATAGTACTAACCTTGGGATCATAAGTCTTGTCCTTTTTATTAGCTGTGACTGTAGTCAAACCATCCTTCTGATCCTTGCTTGCCTTATCTGTAAAATGGGAATATTGCTTACCTCACCTTTTTCACTCGTGAAAAAAGTACTATATGAAGTTTAGAGTACTGTGAGTTGCTCATACTCCAAAAAGTACAGTCACATGATAGGTCACTTAGGTTGAAGTATTTGCTTGGAATCTGATATGATCTATAAATATATTTCACATACCTTTTCTTCATTGGTGTCTCAAGCATAAATTCCAGCTTACTGAAGTTTTAATGATCATGACATATATTAATGGATTCATAACTGATAATTTTTATCAGCTTTTGTTACTTTATAGGATCTACAAATGTAACAATCAATTTTCTGTAGGAAAATCTACTTCTATATGTGATTTCAAACAATAATTAGTAATAAAAAACTAAGAAAGAAAACTTTGATAGGAGAGTTTTGTTAATCACAATGAAAGTGATCCATTACCAAAAGTGTAGCTATGCAGTTCTTTTCAGGGATTAGAAGAGAAAGAGGAATCTAGAATTAATATTTCATAAATATGGGAAACTCATGTGGAAATTCTCTCTACTACTGGTTTGCAAAGTCTTCTGTAATCTTTAGGCTTAAAATCTTGCCTTGCTCTAGGATAATGAGTAACCTGTTCCGGGCTACATTGATAGTATGTATCAGAGACAGGTATTGTCTGAAACTTGCCTGAATCATCCCTGTTCATTTTCATGAAACCATCAAAGGAAATGTTCCTCAAGTAAGGTTTTAACTAGTTCAACGTGCAATTCAGTGAAGTCCTACTTATTTGATATATTCAACTATAGGTACAGAATTTATTTTTGAAAAAGTTAAGAAAAGAAAGGAATTTGTCTATGACTACTATCCTAAGGTAAATGTGTTTACTTTGGCAGTAATACATAATGATGATGATACATTAACAATAATATTAAGGATTTATATAGCACCAACTATGTGCCAGGGACTGTGCTCAACACTTTAGACATGTTATGTCATTTGGTTCTCACAATAGCCCTACAACCTCCAGAGGTAGATTATATTATTACTCCTATTTTACAGTTGAGGAAACAAAGGCAGAAAGAGAATAAGTGACCTGGCCATCATATAACTAATGAGTGTCTGTTTTCACCTGTGTCTACCTGATTCCAGGACCAGTGTTCTATCTATTGTGTCACCTTTAAGAAAACTAGGTGTCCTGCCAAGATCAATGACATTAAAATGTGATACTGGGTTCTGTGTTGGAAGCTGAGTTCAGGTTATACCAATTCTAAAGGAGACAAGATTTTCTATATATAACATATCTGTCCCATAGTACTTTGCTCACATCTCTCATCCATTCACTATGTCTTTATGATTTAGTCATTTATATATGTGCTTGTCACTATATTGTAAGTCCCAGGATGTTGAGGGACTTCCCATATTTAAATTTTCTATCTTTCCCTTTATCTATCCAAGTGTTCTGTAGATTTTAAATACAGTTTTACTGAATTTAATTGTTAATATCATGTAGTGAGGAAGAACTATCAAATTTCCTTTATTTTCAGCCAACTTATTTCAACTTGTTTCTCCATTTACTTATTTTACTGACAAGTACCTTTTCTTCCTTAGCTAAGTATTTTACACACACACACACACACACACACACACACACACAATCTCTCTCTACATATATATACATGTATATGTATGTGTATATACATATGTACACATGCATATACACATAAACATATGATGGGATTCAGACTCTGGGAACCTCCTTGAGCTCCCCTGGAATCTCCTCACTTTACTTGGCTTTTCACACTCAAATTGAGCTCTCCTTGTATCTCCCCACAGAACCCGGCCTTCCATACTCAAATCTGTGACCATTGTCTGTTATCTCTGGATTGCCCCACCTGTTTCCCACCTAGGTGCCCCCTAGTCTGATATCTCCTGATAGCTTCCAGCTGTTTTGGCCTTTGACTCTCCTTGGATTCCCTCCTTGGACTTCTCCTCAAGACCCTTCCTAAACCCCTTCTCCCATCACCCTGGACTACCAGACCACTCCAAGATCCCTCCTATACTCTTCTGTATTTAAGTCCCACCTTGCTTCCATGAAGGTGCTCAACTTCAGTCCAGCTCAGACTCTGTCTAGCTGGGATTCTATCTGGCCCACTTGTGAATACGAGACAAATGCTTAGGCTCCTTGAGAGGCAACCCGATTTGGTGAATCTCTAATAATCTTTGGTTTTTTTGACTTTAAGAAGGCTTGAGTTGAATTCATTCGAGCATGACCCAGACTGTCCGTGTTTTGGGGTCCATGATCACCCCTCAACCTTGTCACATACACGCATGCATACATACGTACATACATACACACACAGGGGTGTGTTTTTTGAGCTTGAATTGAGGCAATTCTGTAGCAAAATTGAGTTGTAGAAAAAATTTCAGTCAAGATTAATCAGAGATAATACAAGGTAAGTTTTCCACGAAATGATGTCAAACTTGGACATAAAGAGGAAATAAATGAATGAAAGAAACTCTGAGAGGTAGATGAAATATCATCAGCTACTATTCATAAATGATCATTTGAAAATAAAGTCATTTCACTAAAAATAAAATGGTGCTGTATTTATCTATGAACACATATATATATGTACATGCATATGTGTGTGTGTGTGTTTTCCAATATAAAGGCCTATTTGATCAAGCTAAATCAATGTTCTTCTTTCCAGCCCAAAATCTGACATAATGACCTAAATTAGTATATGACAAAAATTCATGGGAACTCACACTCAGAAAGAGAAATCATCCTCTCCTATTCTACAATGCCCTTTCAATGGGATTTTATACTCAATATAATAGAAAAATATAGTCTGAGAGTAGTAACATTGAGTGATTGTTATAGTTGTGATAAGATTTCAGTAAGTTCATAATCTGTCCATTGTAAATTAGACCATGAAGTAGCAGATATTGATTTTCAAATATCTAAGAAACCAAGCTAATATTTGACAAATAAAATATTTCAGACTGAACCTGTGATTTTCCAGATAAGATTTCATATAAAAACAAACACATAGATACAGCTAGATTCCTAGATTGAAAGCCACCAATCTAAATATAACATTGCTCTATATGTTCTAATTGTAAGTGTATTTCCAAACATAATTGGTTTTCCTTTAGAGCTGATCAAATGTTTGCATCAAATATTGTAGAAAATAGTCTGTTATTTATGATATATAGGAAAGTGACATGTAAACATTGCACTAAAGTACTAATTCCCTAATCAATGAAATAGAAATAAGCACTTTTCAGCATCAGAATTGCAAACTTTTAATAACCATATCAAAACATCATCTGACTCACTAGGAAGCAGAAAAATATAAACGAAATCAATTTTGAGGTTTCACCTTACAACCTGAAAATTGACAAAGAGGCAAGAAAATGGAAATAGTCAAAGGTGGAGTGGCTGAGGAGAGACAGTTCGCTAATAGACTCTTGCTAGGGCTATAAATTGGTTCAATTAGTCTAGATATCAATTTCTAAATATGTATTAAATGTGACTAAACTGTCTAGACCTTTTGATTCTGTGAACACATAATGGGCATATATATACCCCAAGGAAGTTTAAAAATACATAGAAATAAAGGTTCAATACATACACGAGTGCACCCCACCCCAAATCAGGGCAACATTCTCTGACATAGCAAAACAAAACAAAACAAAAAGTCTGGAAAGAGCAAAACAAGCTGATATATGAATGTAATGAATGTGTTTGTAAAAAATGACACGAATTCAGATCAACATAGGAAGAATTGTATGAAATAATATGTAAACAGTGACTACAGCAAAATAAATGAAAAGATCACTAAGAGGAAGTCACATGGAGAAAAAAACAAAGAAGTTTGTATAGAATAAATAATGAAACTTATCTACGCTCCTCGTAGCCTTAAGGTGAAGATCTACCAGGACACAATGCAATATGTAATGTTAGATGTGGTCCCAGTATTTGACATAATCACTTAACTTTTTTTTTTGTATTGCAAAGGAAAATTAAATTTGAGAAGGGGAGGAACAGATTATAAAAACAGCTCTTTTTGTGAAGTGATGGTGGTATAAACACCAAACACACCAATAAAGTATATTTTAATAAAGTAAATAAATTATAAAAAAATTAAAGTCACCAGCTTAATACCTTCTTGAGAGGTGAGGTCTCCAGGTGGTACAGGGGATAAGGCTGGGCAAAGAGTTAGTAAGCTTTGAATTCAAATGAGATGTCAGACAATTATTCCCATCCCCCACTCTCTTCTCCCTCCCCACTCCCCCCAGTCACTGTCACCCCACCACCACTACCTGCCAACCCATGTAGAATTCTGTGGAGGTTAGTCTCCATATTACTATTTATATGAGATCCTTTATATGAGGCTCTGCAATAATGATGACAGCATTCTTACTATCTTTCCTCCATTAACATGTGGAATAGATGCATTAACAGACATGGGTCCAAGTATCAGAGGTGAGAAAATTTTGACGGCGCTAAGCATTTTCCTTGTTATTTAAATGACCACCACTAAAGGCTGAAATGAATTAACTTACTTAAATGTTTCATCTTCAACCTAGTTCTCTTCCCAACCCTGACCTATTTCTCTTATCATCTTTAACGTCTTATGATCTACCAAGAAAAGGACCTAGACTTCTGATGAACTTTTGCCCAGGATATCAATAAGGATAGAGCTTATGTAAATTATGATTCCTTGTATGAGTCAACTGAATATTATAGTTTCTAGAAGGAAATGAGATGGAAGAAAGAATTTTTATATGTCTCTATCTAAATCCCTCCCCCACACACATTCATACATGCGTACATACATCTCTACTTTGTAGAGATACATTTACTATGTATCTCTACTTTGCAGAGATACATACATCTACTTTTTGCAAGAAAGGGATAAATATTTGCATTTGGAAAACAACCCACATAGAAGGAAGTTAGAATCTATGGGAAATCTATTTGATATAGCAGTTGTATGCTCAACATTTTGTGGCTGATGAAAAAACTATTTCCTTTTTCGTTGAATGTGTAAAATCTGCTGAAATCATATAGTAATTATCTTTATAGAAATTGGTTATGTTCCTGGGTTTAATTTGATTCCTAACTCATAGGTCCCCTTTAGTTGTCTAAATCACAGGCTTTTGAAACACTAACTCAAAGACATCTACGCAACTTTTAAATGTGCAGTAGTGCAAGCCCCTCCTATGCTTCCAGGTCAAGACCATGACTGCTGAATATTTTTGTGTATGTGTTAATGCCTAGGATTCATACATTTGTATAATTGACTGTGCTCACTGATTTTATAAAACTTCTTATAGCCAGGCAAGAATCTAGGAACTGGGACTTCCATTAGCATGTGTTGCCTACTGAGCTGCTTGCTAGAATAACAGAAAAAAGAAACTTGTTTTTAAGTCAAACATATTCTTTAGTAACTTTATTAATTGCAATTTTAAACCCATGTGAGGGTACCAATGTTACCAAAATCCATGTTTTCTTATTCCAAAATGAAAATTCTTTTCTCATGAGAATCCCATTAGAATTCTCTTATCTTTTAAAGAGAAGAAACAAAAAAATGGAAAACTGTCTTGCTCCAAGTGTCCCAAAAGTCTTAGGTGCAGTTTAAAATTCTAAGTTAAGAAACATTCTTAGGCGGAATTGTGCAGAAAGCACAAATCTGCATTATTAGAGAAAGTTCTTCATCCTCCAGCTTCCTAGCCTGATGAAATCATAGGTCTTATATTTTAAAAATGTAAAGGTTTAAATTTTTTAATAGATTTTGAAATTTTTTTTTTAATAATACTTTTTCTCAGTGAGAGACCTTGGGCAGTTTTTTAAGTGAAGTTTTGTGTTTGACATATTTGAGTTAAGGAACAATGAACCCTGAATTACTGCACTGCCCCTGGCAAAATAGATCATCTCAGTCACCTGAGGTCATCCCTCTACAGAACTCCAATTTTGTCCCCTTTCTTCTCTCTGGAGTAATGTGAGAATTTAGTTCATATGAACAAAGAGCTTCAGATAAATAGAATATGTAAATGCATAATATTCATTGCCTTATCTAGGAGATTTCAAATTAGATTAAAGGGCTTTGAAAGAAGCTTTTACTGGCCTCAATCTCTTTCACTTCCAAGTCTAATAGCCATGCCGTGATCATAGAAGGGTTTAGGAGTAGAAGGAGGGGTGGGAAAAGGTTAGAAAATGGTGGCAAATCTAGTTTTTGAATTTTCATATTTGCAATTTATGTTCAGATATTCAATTGATGGGTACAATATAAATAATAAATTATTATAGCGTTTCTTTAAAAATTTATAAAATGGCATAAATGCTCTCTGTGTTGCTAAATGAATTCAATTATGCTGAGCAAAACCAGAGTCCCTGCCTTCCAGAGTTCAGACTTTAGAATCAGGACACGTAACCACACAGATATTCCTGGACTTTGGAATGAGAGACTTAGAGACAAACCATACATGTGAATGGCCAGCGATCTCAGCACTGCAATCTTGTCTTTGTTGTTGTTGTTGGTGGTGGTGGTGATGGTGGTGTTGACCCCCATTGCCATTAATACTGGTAGTATTACTTCTGGAGGGACAGCAAGATGGCATGGTGGATAAAGCACTGGGCTTGGTATTAGGAAGACTCTTTTTTCCTGAGTTCAAATCCGGCCTCAGACACTTACCAACTGTGTGACCCTAGGTAAGTCACTTAACCCTGTTTGCCTCAGCTTCCTCATCTGTAAAATCAGCAGAAAAAGGCAAACTACTCCAGTGTCTTTGCCAAGAAAACCCCCAAATGGTGTCATCACACATGACTGAAAATATGGCAACAACGTTTCTAGAGTTTGCCATCCAGCGCTTTAGCAGCTCCAACTGCCAACTTAAGGCCAAAGAACCATGTCAAGAGGTTCATCTTCTCGCCCTGGCCCTCAAAAAAATTGTTGTTTTGCCTCCACCCCTCTTCAGGGAATCTCACTCACAATTGTTGAGCTATCATCACTTAAACAGACCTGTTTCCACCCTTAATCCCATGTCAAAATTCCATCTTCTCTCTGCCCTCAATGCACTCCTACTTGAACCACTATCATCTTTAAACCATTGAAGATGGAAAGTCAATCCCTTTTCTATTCACTTTTTTTCTCTCACTCCATGCCCTTGTACAGACAAGCAAAATAGATCTTTGGCTGTTTTTGTTTTAATGTAATCAAGTGCCTTTGACTGAATATGTGATTAAAGAGGATCTTCTCCACCCACTAATGGTCCTGGGAAGATTTGTAGGAAGGCCCACACCTTTTGTTAATGAGATACTGATTCTCAATGGTTGTATAAATGTGTAAGTGTATAAAAACTCTGAGGGTGAGGTTTTATTTTGGGCCTTAGCTTTTGGAAGAAACTTTGTGTGCCAGATGAGACTCTACGAAGTCACGGAGCGGCCCCTTGGCTTTGAAAAGCCTCTCTGGTAACTATGGTCAGACAGCTGGACCTGTTTGTTGATTTATAATATATAATATATTATTTATATATATATATATATTATATATATATATATATATATATATAATATATAATATAATATAATAGCTCACTGTCAGACAGTTTAGAAGCTGTGTCTGGTGATTTTGTTTTCTCTGTATTTTCTCTGGAGTTCAGGGTGCTGAATTTTTTCTCCCTGACCTAAGTGAATGATACATGTGCTTCATTAGAGTGATTGTTGACACCTCTGAAGTTGCCTTTCCTTTTAGAAAAGCAGATTTAAAGACCTGTGATAGCAGGCCCTTCTGTGTTTGTCTGGGTGCTTGCTCTTACAATCTTGAAGGACCTCTTTCAAGCAGAGAGATTCCTTGTTCCCTTATGTGGAAGATGGAGTTTGGAAAATGATGTTCTTTCTCATAGGATTGATTACAGCTAGAGATCTATTCCAGACATCTCTACCTGTATATCAAAACACATTTTGGATAAAAATACTGTTAGAAAGGGTGACTAGGACATATGACAAATTTTATATTAAATGTACTTTTGTGGGCTGATCTGAGTACTTATCATCTATTGCTGCATTGCTTCTTAGCAATTGTAGGACCACGGACAAATCACTTGACTTCTTAGAATCTTGTTCTTCTTCTATAAAATGAACATAATAAACCTTGCATAGAGTACCATGTCCTGCTCTTATTTAAAACTCTTCAGTAGCTCCCTCAGGATAAAGGATAAATGTCTCAGCTTGGCCTGGGAAAGTCCTTCCTGGTTCATTGTACTCCACTGACCTATATGCTACTCCCAGAATTCAGCTTTCCCTTTTTTCTGGAATAAATTATCTCCTTGCATTCCCCCTCTTAAAATCCCTTTCTTTTTTCACGACTTTGCCTATGTGGTTCTTCTTATGGGAAGTCATTTTCATGTCCCTATATTCCTTCCTTCCTTCCAAAATGTGCATACTTTTTCTTTTGTGTATTGTTTCCTCCCTGCCCACCCCTCTTGACCTCCCTGGACTGTAAGCTCCCTGAAAGTGTTCAATTTGAAAAATCAAGATATCAAAACACAGAAAAATGAAATC
Organism: Potorous gilbertii; assembly: GCA_028658325.1. Classification (NCBI taxonomy): domain Eukaryota; kingdom Metazoa; phylum Chordata; class Mammalia; order Diprotodontia; family Potoroidae; genus Potorous; species Potorous gilbertii. The sequence continues at coordinate 25,176 of JAQQSK010002800.1, read as the reverse complement.
ACTTTCACCAGGTGATACTGCGTAAGAATTGATAGGGAGGTCTAGGTCTCTGTTCTCGTGGAGGTCGGTAGGGCCCTGGCCCTGAAGTAAAAAAAAATAAAAACCTGAATTTAAATGTCTACTCCAGTACTTTGTGTCTGTGTGAACCTGGGCAGATCATTTAACTTCTGCCTACTTCAGTTTCCTTAACTGTAAAATGAGGATAACAGCAACTACCCCCAGGGTTGTTACGAGGATCTAATGAGATAACATTTGTGCAGTGCTTAGCACAGTGCCTGGCGCATAGTAGGCTCTATATAGATGATTATTCCCTACTGCCTCCCCACCGATGTTCTCTACACAACACATTTCTGTTACATTTCTAGTGTGTGCTGAGTTGCCTTGTTCCTAATCATGAAAGACCTTTCTAATTGTGTCTTTTCATATGCTGAATCTCTCTCTAAAAAATGGGAGAGGAAGGGGGACAGAATTGCCAATGCTTGAATGCTTTCTAATTTCTAAGTTGGGTTTGCAAACCACTTTACAGAAAGTCCACTTAGCAGCTTATTCAGCCTTTCATCATCTTCCAATGGAATGCAAATTGATTTTGTCCCATTCTCTAATAGTTTGATTTAGGTAATAGAATATGAGTAGAAGATGACTTACAGAAGACTCTATATGAAAATAATAATTGCCCCCTTTTCGTCAGGGCAACTCAACAGTAATGAGATTTTTTTTTTTTACTGGTAAGATTTGTGCAAAGTAAGAAATGTACAATGGAATAAATTAATAAGTGATTTCATTTTGCTTTCCATAATCATGAGTTAGACATTCTAGGTTACTCTTTATTTTGAGATTTCCTGAGAAAATAGGCATTGAATTTGGAAATGATGCTGTTTTTAATATAATGTGCATTCCAATAGCACATTTCTTTGCTCTAGCCATTAGGCATGCTGACTCACAAGAATAACATACAACAGCAACAAAAATAGCTACCATTTGTAGTACTTAAGGTTTTATATTTCAGAGCAACCCTGTGGGACTATTGGCATTTTACAGAAGAGTGAGATGGAGGGAGATTATATGACTTTCCCAGAATTATACATCTAGGTATGAGGTAGGATTCAAACTCAGATCTTCCTGTGTCTAAGGCTAGCCCTCTATCTGCCACATTGTCTCAGTGAGTTTCATGATAAGGCACATTCACCTTGACTGAGAAATATTTCTTCTAGTCTTAGTACTGATACGAATGATGTACAGTATATGATGAACTGATTGTTATCAAAACTGTATGATATGTGTAGTTCTTTATATTTTTATTTGTAGTTTTTTTCTTGATGATGATGATGAAAATGAGAGCTAGAATTTCCATAGACCCTTAAACTTTGCAAAGGGTATTACATATAGACATTTTCAGTTTTCCACTGAGATATTGAAGTAATATGTATGGACAGCTATTCTTACTGTTGTATGTTTTTGTTGTGAGCCAGCATGCCTAATGACTAAAGCAAAGAAATGTGAGTCACCATGTTGGTTCAGAATCTGGTGGAAAAACAATTTGTTCATAAAGCTTGTACCATGCATAGTTGGCACTTCTGATAACTACTCATAGTTACAGTTGTGACCAAAAAACAGAAAGTTCATAATTGAGAGGTGCTATTGGAATACACTGTATGAACTATACCCTAAGCTATACTATGCTGTGCTATGCTATATTACTAAATGATGCCATACTTATTGCACAGTTTAAAGGATAACTTGCAAAAATTCATTGAGTACAAATAATATATCTTCAGTAGGTAATATATGTTTTAAATGTTGATCAAAATGGCAGTTTCTCTACATTTTGGCATCCTAGCACTCCATAAAAGGGAACTATTATAATACGTCTTAACTATAGCATAATATGACATTATATGGTATAGTATAGTATAGTACAGTACAGTATAGTATAATATAGTATAGTATAATATGGTGTGGTATAGCATAGCATAGTAAAGTATAATGTATAATGTGTGTGGAGTGTTGTGATTGGGATATGATACAGTATGATATGGTATGAGATACCACTAATAGTACATAGTAGTACTAGCATATGGTATACTATACTAAACTATGCACTATTTATGTGTAATAGTATGTCAAACCATACCATAAATACTATGCTATGTAGTTTTAATTTATACTAATTCATTGAGAGTACAAATGTCATTCTTAGTGCATGGTATATGTGTTAACTATCTATCAAAATGACAACATCTTTAAATTTTGGCATCTTAGCATTCCATGAAATGGAACTGATGAAATGTTTTTGATCCAAACAGAAAGAAATACGTTTTCCTGAATTTGAAATTCCTCTGATACAAGAAATAAGAGCAATCTCTATATAGTTTATTATGTACCAACACTTAAATCCTTTTTTCAAGATTTAGCATTTCTTTGGAATTTGAGTAAAAAGAAGTTTTTATTTTATTTTATTTTATTTATTTTAAGTTTTCAACATTCATTTCCACAAAATTTTGAATTCTAAATATTCTCCCCATCTCTCCCTTCCCCCCAAACGCTGAGCATTTTGATTACCCCTACCACCAATCTGCCCTCCCTTCTAACATCACTCCCTTCCATTATTTCCATCATCTCTTTTGTCCTGTAGGGCAAGCTAAATTTCTGTACCCCATTACCTGTATTTCTTTTTACCCAGTTGTATGCAAGAACAATTGTCCCTAAAACTTGGAGTTCCAACTTCTCTTCCTTCCTCCCTCCTCATCCATCCCCACTGAGAAGACAAGAATTTAATATAGGCTATATATGTGTAGTTTTGCAAATGACTTCCATAATAGTCATGTTGTGTAAGACTAACTATATTTCCCTCCATTATATCCTGCCCCCCATTTCTTCTATTTTCACTTTTGACCTTGTCCTTTCTCACGAGTGTTTACTTCTAATTGCTCTCTCCTCTCATTTGCCTTCCCTTCCATTATCCCCCCCCACCCTACTTATCCCCTTCTCCCCTACTTTCCTGTATCATAAGGCAGGTTTTCATACCGAATTGAGTGTGCATTTTATTCCTTTCTTGAACCAAATGTGATGAGAATAAGCTTCACTTTTCCCTTCTCACCTCAATATTTATTTTGCCCTCTGGTTCTAGAATATCAGGGCAGTTTTTCTTGATAATTTCATGGAAGGTAATGCCTAGGCTCTTTTTTTTTTGATTATGGTCTCCAGGTAGTCCCATAATTTGTAAATTATCTCTCCTGGATCTATTTTCCAGGTCAGTTGTTTTTCCAGTGAGGTATTTCACATTATCTTCCATTTTTTCATTCTTTTGGTTTTGTTTTGTGATGTCTTGGTTTCTTATAAAGCAATTAGCTTCCATCTTTTCCATTCTAATTTTTAAAAAACTGTTTTGTCCAGTGAGCTTTTGAACCTGCTTTTCCATTTGGCTAATTCTGCTTTTTAAAGCATTCCTCCGCTCATTGATTTTTTGAACCTCTTTTGCCAATTGAGTTTGCATATTTTTAAAGGTGTTATTTTCTTCAGCAATTTTGTTGGTCTCCTTTAGTAAACTGTTGACTTGCTTTTCATGATTTTCTTGCATCTCTCTCATTTCTCTTCCCAATTTTTCCTCCACTTCTCTTATTTGATTTTCAAAATCCTTTTTGAGTTGAATAAAAAGAAGTTTGCAATTTGTTGTTGTTGTTGTTGCATTGGGTAAAGGGTATATATGGATGTTATTACAAATGATGGTGACTTAGTTTTGCTTTCCCTCTACAAAAAAAAAAAAGAAGAAGAAGTTATATTGGGGTCATCTCAGCTAAGTACAAAGAAATTCATTACCAGTAGCCTAAATAGTCAATAATGAGTTATTTGACTATGAAAACTTATGAGGAAATAAAAATTTAAAAATTGCCTGTAGTCCTATGCAGAAATTTTTGTGTTATGCAGTGAGGATGGAAGAACAAGACCAGTGGTACTAAGAATCACAATTTTCAGACTGTCCATGGAAATTAACTGCTGTTAATCTAAATTTGAGATCTTTTGCCAATGACCAACAAGAGGCCATGCTTCTAGAAGAATTGAGTTGTATCAATATTGACAGTTACAGTTAATTGAAAGGTTGTTTAACAGGTCCTCCTTGGAGAAATAAGTTAGGGAGCTGGTGAAATTGGTTGTATTGTTCTGTTAAGGCAATAGGAAGCATCATTTCATGGTACATTTAATCTCATATTGAAAGACTCATCATAAGTATTTCCAAAGAGTCAACCATGAAAGTAATTGTAGTTTATTAGTGACCAATATCTGTTATAGAAGATGAAGAGGTAGAAAATGTAAATTTTGAAGTAGCTAATACACTATAAAGTCTATAAGTACTTTGATACTAAGTGACTTCAGTGCAAAGGTGAGGGCAGAAAAATAGTTAGAAGAAATATAATTTAAAAAAAAGAAATGAGGGAGACCAATGATTGGTAGGCTACACAGAAGCTTTCTGACAAGATAATTAGAATACTTTCTTCAATAAATGTCTCTAGAATGTTGGACCTGGAAAGCACAGAATAAGATTGCCAAATGAATTTAATTATATTTTTCAGACAGGGAACAACTTGTTATAGATTTGAGAATTATCTCTAAATCAACTATATACAATTGCTCCCAACTTATTTAAGGCAAAAAATTCAAAATTAATGCAATGCTACAAGAATGAATAAAAATGAGGAAAAGCCAGGATGTGCAATTAAAACAAATCCAACCTGACCTATTTAAAAAAGTTATTAATGCTAGAAAATGAATAGAAGGACATCAACATAGGTAATAAAATTATACAAAAGTTTAACTGATATAAATCAATAACTATAATGAGGAGTGCAAAGAACCTAAAATAGAGTTAATAGGCAAATATTTGACATTAATTCAAAGTGTGTGTGTGTTCATCCTTTGTTGCCAGAGAAGATCATGCCATCAGAGAAATAGTGACATGACTTGTACTTGATTTTGTTTTGAGTGAGGGAGGGTTGTGCAGGTCACCAGCCTCACTTCTACTCCAGAGTCATCTGAATCCAGTGACCAGATATTCTTCAGGATGACTGGAGATGACCCAGGATCAGGCAATTGGGGCTAAGTGACTTGCCCAAGGTCACACAGCAAATGAGTGTCAAGTGTCTGAGGTGAGATTTGAACTCAGGTCCTCCTAACTCCTGTACTGGTGCTCTATCCATTGCACTATCTGGTGCAAAGTGGAAAGATATGGCAACCACAGCAACACTGATTTTGAACATAAGACCAGGTCCTTATCAAGAAAAATGGTGGAAGGGGAACAATGACACATAAAAAAATGAGAAAAAGCTGTAAATATAAAGAAATCTTGGAGAGAGAACTAACCAAGTCAAGTCATTCCAAGAACATACAAAAATACAGCTAGAAGGAGGATAACAAAACAACATAAACTGAGATATAAATGATCAGGACATTTGTTTTAACAGATTCTTTTCAGTATCCAGGATAGTGGACTGTAATATTACAATTTTTTATGCATGTATAGAGGAAGTAGAAATGACCTTGAAAGAGAGGAAAATAGGACAAAACATTCCCATTCGGACCAAGTATATACAGAGAAACTATCTGTGCTACAGGTGACACAGTTTTCTGGGTGTTAAAATTGGTTGTCAAAATATCTCATGGAGAGAAAGATATCAAGGCATGGGAAAAGTCTTGTGCCTATTACCAAAAGAGCTGACCAAGAGAACCTCAGTAACTATCCACCTATATGGCTTAGTATCCCATCTACATAAAATTTTTATGAGAATAATCTACACATGCATCAAGGACATCCTTTATGAGCATTTCAGAAGGGTAAAGGCAGGATTTATAAGCAACATTCTACAATAGACCTCATCTTTGCCATAACAAAATGAATTGAAAAAGGTAATGAATACTAGTTGCTATACTGCTTATTTAAAACAAACAAAAAATGTTTGACTTAGTAGAACACAATACTACATAAAGAATCCTGCATGTCTTGTAAGTATATGTCAAATTTATACACTATTTCTTGAAAGAAATAAGAATGCAGTGACCCCTTCTGATGATCAGTATCAGGCAAGGAGACATATACTGGGCAAATATATTTAATAAAGTCATAAAGAAGAATCAGTTGATAGCCCAATATAGGCAACTTTCTGTAGATGATGAAGTCTTCCACATGTTCCTGTTTCTGTTGAAATTATACCTGTTGTATCAAGCCCCTGCATACTATAGAACCTTCTAAATGAAATTCATAGTAACTCAAAAGAATTTCAGACTGAATATTCACCCTTAGGAAAATTCACATGGATGAAGAATATATGATTTCCAAATTACAATATGCGGTTGAATAGATAATCTATCTATCATCTCTCTCTGTCTCTGTCTCTCTGTCTCTCTCTGTCTCTGTCTCTCTGTCTCTGTCTCTCTCTCACTCTCTGTCTCTCTCTCTCTGACTCTGTCTCTGTCTCTATCTCTTTCCCTCCCTCCCTCCCTGCCTATCTGTTGCTTTAGAGAAAGAGAGGTTGTCTATCAGTATCTTATGTAAACTTGGACAAACACTGTTCATGGAGAATGAACTCAGTATACAAAGAAAAGAAGGATGAGATCAGGCTATATAACCTTTGGGAGATCACAGAGTTTGTTTAGTTCTCTCTGAAACAAAGACCTGTAATTCTGGTAATTTAACACTATATTCACCAAAAAAAAATAAAAGTTGAGCATCACTTAACAAAGAATGAAAAGGCACAGGGTGGGTAAGCATATACTCTTAACACACTGTAAACAAATTAAAAAAGCATGTTGATTTTTTAATTCTCAGGTTCATGTATCATTCCCTCAAATTTGACAAGAGATTATCTAAAGGTTTTTTTTTGTTTGTTTAAATTTTTAGTTAGAAATAAAGTAAGAAAAAAAGATTAGAGGTGGGGACTCTTTCAATATCAAAATAAACTATTAGGCATTCAAATTTTAGTGATCAATGAATTTTTTTTTTGCTAAATGAAATCAACATCATGATTTATTCAATATGAAAAAGCAGTGAGCATTCTCTCTTCTCATAGGTGAGTAAAATCTGCTTTCATACATTTTTCTTCCTATTGTCATCTAACACATAGTTCCTTTGCTGACTGTCTGCCGTGGAAATATATCACACTGTATATATTATTAGGTAAGGGCCCAGAGCTGTTTTACTTAGGGAAAGATTGCTTTGCAATTACTGAGAACCTGTGCTATAGGGCAACTACAATTTCATAAAACTTATTTCACAGGATCAGCTATAAGGTTTAGTGAAATTCATGCTGCTGCAATATGTGAATAAGCTGAGTCAAATAAAAGCTATTTTAAAAATGTATGCTCCATAGAAATAATTTCTCTGGGAAATCTAAGGGTCAGATTTTAATGATCATATAGTTTCTCCAAATAAGATATTTGAAACATACATTGATAGAGAATATCATGATTCTATTCAAATGATGTCAGAAGGATCATCCATCCATCCTATCCAAGACTGGGAGGGAGGAAAAAAATCTCTTTTCTCAACTTTGCAATTACTCATAGTATCTACACAACAAGAAATGCATGTAAGTTTCTAGGAAACAAGTGCATAATCTTTTCCATCACTGTTCTTAGGAAAGTGTTCTCTATGCAGGGATAATTCAATAAATATAGAATAAACAGGTATAACCAGAGTAGAATGAGAAGATGAAGAAGAGGTTGTTCTATTTTTCAAAAATAGCATTTGCATCTCTGTTTTTTAAATGCCTCTTGGTTTATAAGGGGAGTTTCCCCAATCAAAAGGCCTCTCTTGCTTGCAAATGATTCAGTCCCTACCTGACCTCATTTTCATACCATTTTTGTCTCCATGAAGACAAACAGCTTGAAGGGGAGGGAAGTATTTGAGACCAAACAGTGCACTTCAGTTTGGAACTAAGTGACCTAGAAAACTTCTTTCTTGGTTAATATTAAATTGTTAACCTTTCTAAGGCTTTTTCTTTCAATATCACAAGGGAATAAAATAAGGGCTCCCCCTCTCTGGATGAGTATGTTTTAAAAAAATTTGAATTCTTCCGAAGAAAGGTTTCACATAAAGTATTATTTGTGTATACCTAATTGATTGCTGCTTGGCAGAGTGGGTGTAAAAGCTTTAACGTTTTTTTCAGAAACATATAAAGGAGCTTCAGATTCATTTTGCAATCCTTTGAAAGGCATAGGAAGCTGTTTTTTTCTGCAAATTAAATGATAACAACCTAGTAAATCTCAGTGCCTTCTTAATTTTCAGGTTGCATTTTTGTCTTGGGAAATATAGATGCAATGTACACATTTTAGATCTGAGGTAGGCTGTGATGTTACACTCTATAGACTTTTTATACACCTCAGTGGATAACCAAAATTTGGGGTCAGCATAGATGAAATAGTAAAAGAATCAATGATTTTTATAATAAATGTTATAAATGTGATGATAGTAATGTTTTATTTATATAGTGCTCATCACTAAACGAATTTTTCTCTATGTAGTGTTGAATTTTTTTATTATGAAGTGCCTCAAAAAAGCATCACAAAGCTCAAAAACAATGATAATTTATAACTGTCCCTGTCATCTTCATTAATAATTCTGCATTTCTATTTTCATCAATTAATTACTCATCAAATTACTTCTATAGTATTTAGTTTCCATCTAAGAATATTTCTGATTGTAATGAGGAGGGGAAGCCTGAATTTTAAATTAAAAATATGTTTTCTGTTGAGCAGCCTGTAATCAATGTTTTCTTCATTTTCATGTGTTTCCTCAATGTTTTCTTCCCTGCTCCCTACAACTTCATACTTCCTGACTAACTTAGGTTCTGGTGCTAGTAAAAGTATATTTATTTATGTAACTCACAACCCTGAGAAGAAGTCACCCTGTGCTTCTCTTCCAGGCCTGTCTGGCTCCTTATTCTTCCTTGAAAATGTAACATTCTAAATTTATTAGTGGCCGTCTTTCCAAATCCTTGATGAAATTATTTTCTTAATGAAGCCTAAAGTCATATTAGCTTCTTTATCTGTTCTAGTAAACTGTAGTCTCCCCAAACCCCCAAAATCTTTTACAAACTGCATTCCAGGGGTAACTGTTCCATCTTATACAGATGAAGTTGGTATTTAGGACCCAAATATAAGATTATCATTTAAACTGTATTTTTTAAGATTTATCCAGTTTCTGTGGATATATTTATTTACATATTTATATAATGTTTATTTCTAAAACTAACATTTATATAATTAATCTGGGATTATTATTACTTATATATTTATTTATAAATTCATAAATGTATATTTATATATAAGCCATATATTTTTATAAATGTACATTTATATGTTTATTTATAAATTATAAATGTTAATACTAAATTAATATTAAAATAAATATAAAATATTTTTTAAAAATATTTTTTCTGTATTTAAAGGGTATAAACATTTTAGATATTTTAGTCACATTCTTTACATAATCTCAAATTCTTTAAAAAATGGTTGTACCACTTCATAGATGGGTGATGTGGTCTTAAAATATTATGAGAGTGAGAATAAGCACGTAATTAGATGGATAAAATCCTTGCAGGTTTTTCTTAAAAATTTATATATCCTAAATGGAAATATGTACATATTTTGAAATAAATACCCAAAAAACGGCTCAATACTCCTCCAGTAAGCCAGAAGGAAAGCACCAGTGAGTCAGCTTCTAGTCCTGCCAGTGTTTGAATGAAGGCCAATAAATTCTCCTATTTTTCTTGAACTTGAATATGTTAACAAGTAAGCTGTTAGCGCATGGAAAAATAAATTATATGGGGTCTCTATGTGAAATACAAACCCTCCAACGTCTTATTTCTTGACTATCCTTATTTTCTTTAAGACCATTTCATAACAGTTCCAGTGAAATATTTCACTTGGACACAGTATTATTCAGAAGCTTTGAATAGATTCCTCATCTTTATCATTGAATATATTTACATTAAAATAGCAGGAGGTAATGTTTCTTAGGTATGCCCCTTCTCTTAATAGAACTAAACTGGAAGTCATTGTATTATCACAAAGGAAGGATTATAACCTAGGTGGGGTAGAAGCCTCAGGAGAAGAGTAATTCTTAAGAAAGAATTGGTCCCATGCAAATATCTTTAAGAAAGAGAAAGTAAGGGAAAGGAGGTTTATAGCCAACAAATCATATAAAGCTCATCATTTTGAACCAGCTTAGTATTTTTTCCCATAGCAAAATTTTTAAAATTCATTTTTATATTTTTGTGAGTTTGCTATTTAATGGTGATAGAGTAATTGTGTCTGAGAGATGAAGGGAAAAGGCATTTTTTTTTGTCATTACCTACTTATTTATCCTTAACAGAGATTAACAACCTAAACAAAAAGCACTAACTTCGGGATATTTTTCCTTTGGAGATCTGCAAGTACTTCACAGATTTTACATATATGGTATTCCAAATGATATTTCAGAAGAGATAGCTACTCATTCTACTCACATCTGAAAGAAATGGGAATCCACTAAATTCTAAATGTTCTCTCATCTGTCCTATAGCCCAACTCAGAAACCTGAAAGCAACTAGTGAAAATGACCCTTACATGAAGACTTCCTGAACTGATTAAAGAAATTAATAATAGCTGACATTTATTTAGTATTTTTATTACTTGAAAAGTTCTTTTCATTCATTTACTCATTTTATCCTTAAAACAGCCCTGTGGCATAGAGATTTTTACTATCTCCATGTTACAAATGAAGAAACTGAAACTCAATGAGACATTAAAAAGAAGTCACGAAGTGATTTGTATAGACGGTAGATATCTTGGAAAAGATTACAATCCAAATGATTCTACAGTTAAAGCTCTAGTTTGACTTCCATGAAGCCTCTCTTAAAACTGATCCGTCTGGAAGGAAGGATGAAATTCAGGAAAGTGGAAATCAGTAGATAGTAATGACTAGGAGTAGGAGAAGGTAGTGTTGTCATATTAATCAGTCAATCGATAAAAATTTAATAAGTTTATACTATGAGCCAGGATTTAAATTGGATTTAGATTTTGTATTTAGGTTATGTCTTTTGATTCATGTGTAATTGAATTTAAGAAAGGCAGAGTTGCACGAAGTTCTCAGCTTCACTCTCTCCTCCATAATCCTCATACTCCAGTGACAGGACAGAGTCAAGATGCTTGGCAGTGGCTCAGGATGCAGTGGATGACCTTGGTCTCTTTGTTGTCTAACCAAGCTCTCAGTGTTCCACATTGCCTGCTTCAACTGTCTTCATGGCTGTTGGAATAAATTGTTTCATCCAGCAGTTCCACCAGAGGAAGTCTTCACATGTTCGGGGTAGACACCCCCCTAACTCACCAATGGGTTTGAGACCCCTTGGTTACTTACTCTCAACCTGGTTTGGTCTGTTTCCCAAAATAGTTTACCAGGGTGTAGCCACTGCACATGCTGCAGCTTCTTGGAGCCACAGGTGAGAGTTGGGTGGAACAGGTGGACATCAAAGATAGAAAGAGCCCCCAAAAGGGTTCAGCAGCCATTATGCCAAAGGTATTGGACCTCCCTGAACACATGCTACACTCCAAAGCTTAGAGAGATACAGGATTCCTGGCTAGCTAAGAAGGCAGATGAAATTCAGTTTTTTGCTGATAGTAACAATCCAAAGGACTTTTATGATTCCTTGAAAGGTATTTATGGACCAAAAACCTATGGCGCATCACAACTACTCAGTGCTAATGGAGCCATATTGATTAGTGATAAGACATGATCCTAGAGAGATGGGCTGAACACTTCTATAGTGTTCTCAACAGACCATCATCAATCAAAGCTGAAGTCACTGACCATTTACCTCAGGTTGAAGTCAATCCCTCCTCAGCTGAATTTCCAACTGAGGAAGAGGTTTTAAGGGCCATTAGGCTCCTTTCATGTGGCAAAGCACCTGGTACAGATTCTATTCCAGCTGAGATTTACAAGATAGGGGGACCATTGCTCATACAAAAGCTGATTGAAATTTTCTGGGTTATATGGCAAGAGGAGGTTATCCCCCAGGAGTTCAAGGATGCCTCCATGATTCATCTCTATAAAGGTAAAAAGAATAGATTGTCCTGAGACAATCACAGGGGGATCTCTCTCTTAGTCACTGCTGCAAACTTCTTTCTAGAGTCCTCCTTAATAGGCTGATCCTTCACCTGGAAAATGGTCATATACCTGAGAGCCAGTGTGGGTTCAGAAAGGGCTGAGGAACAGTCAATATGGTGTTTGCTGCCCAACAACTCAGAAGTCTGTACACAATGTCTATAGATCTGATCAAGGTCTTTGACATTGTTAGTCTTGAAGGCTTATGGAAAATCATGTCAAAATTTGGTTGCCCAGAGAAGTTCATCAATATAGTACATCAATGTCATGATGGCACGTTTGCCCAGGTTTTGGATAGTGGACAATGCTCTCATGCCTTCCCAGTCACTAATGGAGTGAAACAGGGCTGTGTGTTTGTTCCCATGCTTTTTTGCATGATGTTTTTAGCCATCTTCTCAAATACTTTCAATGAGGATGAACATGGCATCAAGGTTAACTACCGCACTGATGGTAAGATCTTCAATTTGAAAAAACTACAAGCCAAGACCAAAGTGGAGGGAGTGTTGGTGCATGATTTTCTATTTGCAGATGATTGTGCACTGAATGCAGCCTCTGAAGCTGAGATGCAACAAAGTATGAATCTATTCTCTGTTACCTGCCCTAATTTTGGCCTAATAATTAACACCAAGGAAACAAAGGTGCTCCATCAGCTACCACCACACCATCCATACGTGGAACCATCATTTACAACAAATGGAAAAGTTTTGAATGCTGTGGATAAGTCCCTTTACTTTGGTAGTATAATTTCAAGGGATATGCACATTGACAATGAGATTGATGCTTGCATTGCCAGTGTTTGGGAGGCTCTGAAAAAAAGTTTGGGAAAGAAGAGGTGTTAGACTGACTACTAAGATGAAGGTCTGTAGAGTCATTGTGTTGACCTCATTGTTGTCTGCCTGTGAAATACAGGCAGTCTATCAGTGCCATGCCAGGAAACTGAATTGCTTCCACTTGAACTGTCTTAGGAAGATTCTGAGTATCACCTGGCAGGATAAGGTAGCGGACACTGAAGTCCTTGCTTGAACTAAACTGCCAAGTATTCAAACTATGCTTCAGGGAGAGCAACTCCAATGGGCTGACTACATTGTTCAAATGCCAAATATACGCTTGCCAGAAAGACTACTTTATGGAGAACTCACATAGGGCAGGCTATCACATGGTGGTCAGAAGAAGCAATACAAGGACATTTCTCAGGATGTCTCTCAAGAACTTTGGGTTTGACTGTGCAACATGGGAGACACTGGCACAGGACTACTCAGCATGATGTGCCCATATCAGAAAAGGTGCTCTATGAGCAAAGCAGAATTGAGATAGCACAAAATAAACATAGGATGTGGACATTTGGCGTATCCACCCCAAATATTCACACAGACTATATGTGCCCAACCTGTGGTAGAGATTTCTGAGCTTATGTTGGTCTGATCAACCACAGTCGGACACACTGAAACTTTACTTTATCATGGTGATGTCATTTTAGTCCTCTTAGGGAACAAAGGACAATAACCAACCAATCAACCAACCAATCATCCAACCATGAGCCAGGCACTGTACTAAACACTGGGGTTACAAAAAGAGACAAAAAATACTCCCTGCCCTCAAGGAGCTTACAATATAATGAGGAAGACAACAAGCAAAAAATATGTATGAAGTAAACAATATATAGGATAAATAAGAAATGATAACAAAGGAAAGGCATTGGAATTAAAAGGAATTGGTGAAAATTTCTTGTAAAAGGTAGAATTTTAGTTGGGAAATTTAATTTGAATTTAAAGGAAACTAGGGAGGTCAGTAATTGGAGCGTAGTAGGGAAGGAAGAGCATTCCAAATGTAGAGGATAGCCAGATAAAATGCCTGGATCTGAGAGATGGAATGTCTTGTTTGTGGAAGCACCAAGAGGCCAGTAGCATGGGATAGAAGAGTATGTTTCTGGCAGTAAATGCAAAGGGTAGGCATTTATAAAAAATAAAGAAAGTAGAGAAAAGATTGGCTATAAAAAATTAATGCATTTAAAAATAAATGGTAACATTGTACAGATTATGTTCCCCAACTTTGGACACTCCTTCCCACCCTCCAACCCCCAACACATCCAATTCTTCAAAGGATCAGAAGGAGATAATTTTGGAGCCAAATTTGTTCTTCACAGCATTTATTTTTTTTATTATGTTGCAGGCATGGTTCTTGATTTACAGTAACATAATTATTGTGTGTTGTGTTGTTTTTCTGACTTTTCTTACCTAATTTTTCTCTTTTCTTTTGTTTCCCCTAAAAAAGAATCTGTCTTTCCCCAGTATGCAGGCAAAGGAAGGAATACATGAGGAAATCTAGGAGATGTGGAAACAAAAGATATCAATAAAAGCCAATTTTAAATAAATATCTCTTTAATTCATCTCTTTCTTTCTAATCCTTCAGATTCCACTATATTTAGTTCTGATAACCCCTCATTTAAACTACTATAATAGCTTCCTAACTGCCCTGTCTGCTTCCAGTATCTTTTCTTTTTAATTAATATTTAAATTGGACATTAAGGAGATCAAGATGGAAGGATAAGAGAACCAGGAGGAAATGGTGCCATAGAAACCCAAGGGAGAAGAGAGAATCCTTGTGTTAAAAGAAACATTGCATAGTACCTGCCTGTCTCATATCAGCAAAGTGAAGAGATAAAGGGACCCAAGTGTAATTATATTCACATACATATAGTATGATCTTGTTTAAATTTAGAAATTTAATAACCATTTTGTAATAATGATGAGGAAAACCTATTCTTAATTTATTTTTCCATGTAGAGACATATTGTTATTTTAATCCCAGAACAGATCTCACACTCTCCTAGACATTGCAGGGCAGAGTTGCACAGTCTGTAGCTTCTTCTCCGGAGCTCAGAATTTGCTTGCTATAAAATGACCATGAATCCAGTGTTTTAGCCATTATTATAAGTGGCCACTTGGTACTAAATTTTATTTTGTAAAGCACATTTTCTTCCATAGCGGTATAGTCAGTTCATCAATCAAAGAATTATGAAATCTGAGAATTGGAAGAGATCTTAAGAGTTCAGCTAATATCCAAACAATGAATGCTCTCTAAATATTCTTAAAGGTAGTCAGTCATCTAGTCTCTGCTTGAAGACTTCAGTGATGGAAAACTCATGCTTTTGGAGATAGCTAACCCATTTTACATTTGGATAGCAAACATTGTTAGGAAATCATTTTCTTATATTGAACTGAAATCATAATCTCTGCAGTTTTTATATTATATTTGAGTCTGGTTTTGCCCTCTGTGGCCCAGAATGACAAATTTTCGGTGTGATACTACTTGAAGATAGTTCTTACAATTCCTGAAGTCTTCTTTTCTCCATACTAGATAAATATCAATTTGTAAGCATTCACTAAGCATCTATATGGTGCAAAGCATGTTCAGGTGCTAGGGAAACAAGTACAAACAATGAAACAATCTAAATTTTCAGGGAGCTTACATTCAACTGATCCTGTGTGTCAGGGGTTCCATTCTCCTCACTGTCCTTGCTGCCATCCTTTACATGGTCTACCTTGTCAACATTGTCTTAAATATATGGTCTCATCCAAAATTGAGCATAATATGAGAGATATGTTCTGACCATCCTCCTTTCCTCTATTGTTTTAAATTTCTATAGTACTAATAATCAAAATAGTTGTATAAATTCTAAAGAAAAAGAAGGAAATTGATCCATGTAGTTATATACATGTGAATGTATATATGTGTATATCTATCTGTATTCTGTCTACATATCTATTAATGGATCTATCAATCTATTGATCTATTTATAGATCGATCTATCTATTTTTCTATCTCTGTATCAGCTAGGTATATAGTGCATAGAGTGCCCAGCCTGGAATAAGGAAGACTCATCTTCCTGAGTTCACATCTGGCCTCAGACACTTACTGGCTCAGTGACCCTGGGCAAGTCACTTAAATCTGCTTGTTTCTTCATCTATAAAATGAACTGAAGAAGCAAATAGTAAACTATTCCAATATCTTTGCCAAGAAAACCCCAAATGGGGTCACAAAGAATTGGACATGACTGAAATGACTAAACAATAACAAAAATCAGTCTCCGTGTGTATGTATAAAAGTATGTATATATGTAATATATATGTAATACACACACTCACATCTATATCTCCAAAACTTCTATCAAACCTCTTAAACAGCTTTATTTCACTTCTGAGATTTGAACTTCAGATGATCCCAGAAGTTTGTGAGGATTACTCAATAATATTTAGCACTTCTGTTTTCAGCTGTATCCATAATTGCCTCTTGTCATCCTCAAAGTATTGTACCAACATTAAATAATGTGACTACAGATTCTTTTTGACAGTAGTGTCAAGATAAGTGCAAGAAAGTGAATGGAGAGAGCTCTTTCCTGAAAGTTATTGGTCCAGCACTAAGTGGTTGTTGGAAATTTTTAAAGGAATGGAAAGGGGCTACTTAGTGCCATTCTGTAAGTAATAGAAATCTGATCCATTCATTGCTCTGCATTTGGTTTTCTTAAAATAGGATTTAACTCCAATTATTTATTTATTATTTATCCATGGGTTAAATAAGAATTGACTGATACATCGGCAAGATTTTTGTCAGAGTAGAGAGAACACAAACGAATAAAAAAGGAGAAGTATAAACTAATATAAGCCAACATAAACAAAAAATATAAACTTGGTGCTAATGTCAATCTTTTGTGTTATTCAAAATAATGCAACATCACTGCCTCTGCAAAATTAAATTCTGGAAGCATGTTAACCTTCAAATGCATAACCAATAATAAATCAAGTTTAAACTGTAATCTTCTTTTAAATTAAATGCTTCCCAATTTCTTTTCTAATTGCTATGCTACATTATTTTTGTATTTTTCATTGTTAAAAGAAGACTGAAGTATCTATTTAAAACCCTCAACAAGTATTATCTGAAATGGGGATAATCTATAAGCCTTCCTAATAAGGTCAGGGATGAAGCAATAATTCTCATTTGCACCACTGTTCGCCATTGTACTAGAAATACTAGCTATAGCAGTAAAGAAGAAAAAGACATTGAAGGTGGTAGACTAGGTAATGAGAAAACAACACTATCACCCTTTGCAGATGGTATGATGGTATAATTAGAGAATCCAAGAGAATCAACTAAAAGAACTATGTAAATAACAATTTTAGTAAAGTTGAAAGATGTAAAATAAACCCATATAAATCACCAGAATTTATATATATATATTACTAACAAAGCTCAGCAGGAAAAGACAGAAAGAGAAATTACATTTAAAATAAGTATGTACAATATAACACATTTGGGAGTCTACCTGTTGGGACATACAATTACAAAATAATTTTCAGACAAATAAAATCACGTCTAAACAATTGAAGAAATATTAGTTGCACATAGTTAGGCTAAGACAGTATAATAAAAATGACATTTCTATCTAAATTAATTTACTTAATGCCACACCAAACAAATTATCAAATAACTATTTTATAGGGAAGGGAAAAATAATAACAAAATTCATCTAGAAGAACAAAGATCAAGAATACCAAGAGAATCAGTGGGGAAAAAAATGTTAAGGAAGGCAGAGTAGCAGTACTAGATCTCAAACTGTATTACAAAGCAGTAACCATCAAAACAGTCTCATACTGACTAAGTAATAGATCAGTGGGATAGATTGGGTAATAGGATCACATAGTAGCAAATGACCCACAGAAATCTATTATTTGAAAATGCTAAGATCTAATCTTTTGGGAAAAGAATCCACTATTTGACAAAAATTCTCTTTTACAACCCAGCTAATACGGAAATATATTTTGCACAACTGCACATGTATAATCTATATCAAGTTGCTTCCCTTCTCAAGGAAGGCGGTAGAGGAAAGGAGAAGGGACTTTGGAGCTCAAAAATTATTTTTAAAAAAGAATATTAAAATTGTTTTGACATAATTATCAAAAAACAAAAATTAAAAGACATTAAAAGAAGCCTGACTTAAATTTTAAAAAAAAATCAAATTTTGCTTTCCCTTTAAATTGTGTCAACCTTTTAGAATGTTAAGAATATTTAGTTATTTTGCACAATATCTTAATTCCAATTTCTTCCTTTAATCTTAGACTGAGATTTCCTTATTTTTTGTCTTGCTTTTATGATGTTATTGAAAAAAAGTGTTCATAAGATCTTGTTTGCCTAAGTGCTGTTTAAGCTGACACTTTTTCAAGTGAATCCTGAAGTAGTGAATACAATTCCTGAGGTTTCTGTCTGTAGTTGGAGTTTATAGGAGGCCTTTCTAGATTTAGAAAATTGAGGATTGACTACATATCAGCTTTCATACATGCTTCTGCTAAACGCTCATAATTCACTTACTCTC
Source organism: Potorous gilbertii (assembly GCA_028658325.1). Lineage (NCBI taxonomy): Eukaryota > Metazoa > Chordata > Mammalia > Diprotodontia > Potoroidae > Potorous > Potorous gilbertii. The sequence continues at coordinate 6,679 of JAQQSK010002800.1, read as the reverse complement.
CTACAACTCATTATTCTAAAGGTTTGATTCACTTGTATCCCCACTTGGGTCTTAAATTGCATTTCAAAACACTCCTATCCTTCATCCATTTTCATAACAGCCATTACAAGTGATGGGAATTGGGCACAAAAATCAATGATGGGTCCTTTCTAATTTTCCTTCTTTTGAGCACCATCTCAGCTACAGAACTTTATATTCACTGCCCAATTTTCACTGAAACTTCAGTCTTTTTTCTTTTTAACCCTACTTTATTTCTTTGATGTTTTGGGAGCTATTTATTTTCATGGTCTAGATAGAGTGACATAGTTCTTCTCTCCCTGCCCTTTTTTTTAGAGATGAAAAGGATCTATATAGTAGACTTGAAACAAAAGTTTGAATTTGTGCCACTTGTGGACAATATGTTAATGAGTTATTTTAACAACTAGGTCTGTATTACAAAGGAGACAGGGCAGTCAAGAGAGACATACGATCTTAACTTCTTAAAATGTAAACTAATTTCATAATTTGATCAAAAACTATTATAGTTCAACAAATAGTTCATTTTATAGTTCAACAAATCCTCTTCTTTGTTTTTCCCTCATTTTGAAATTTTAATCATTCTGTCATCAGTGTTTTTTGCCAGTCTTCATTCTTTTAAAACATAAAGTCCTAAAATTTATCAACAGTATGGAAAATATTTGATAGTTTAAATATCATCATTCACTTCTGATACTTACCGGATACTTATAGAATTCATTGTGTATTATCTCATTCATTTACCACGAAGTTCATATAATGTAAACTGAGTGATGTCTTTGTTATGGATGAAGTTTAATGGATTTGGTTTTCTAGTTGTTGTTTGTTTTCACTTTCTGAACACAGGAAAAAAAAAAGATGACCCATGAACTAACACTAAAGCATATTAACATGTGACATTTGCTTACTTCAATGAATAAATGATCTCATTGATGCAGGTACTTCTCAGGTAGATTGCAACTCTGCATGTCTTCCCTTTCTATGTAATTCTTGATTATTTTATAGTATATTTTGTACATATATATTTTCTATGTTGTCTCCCCTGAGAGAATGCAAGCTTCTTTAGGGCAAGGACTGTTTCATTTCGATTTCTTTATTCCTTTCACCTAGTACAATGCCTGGAACATAATATGCATATATAAAATGTTTACATATCCTAGATAGAAGATTTGTCTCCTTTCTTTGGAGACCTTTCTTGGTTCTTTTAATATTTCATAGATATAGTTGAAGCCCTGTATTGCCAAGGCAATACTCACAGGACAGGTAGTGACTATGAATATGCCACCATTCTCAATTGCTAAGTGTAACAGACTTTCCATATAGAGGGCAGAAGAAAAACATTTATTCAGACACCAGAAAGTCAAATCCCCAAACCAGTAAGCCAGATTCTTCATAGCATCTAAGAAGTCAATACACATTAGCACTGTGGGGGACAAAGGCTTTTCCAAGCCTCCCCTTCTCCCCGGCCCTCTGGGGGACTTCCCCACAAACAAACAAAGACTCAGGAGCCTACCTATCTGCTTGCCTGTGTCCTTCTCAGCTCTGCCTAGCTGGACCAACTTCCTTCCAACTCTGCTCCACTCTTCCTGTTCTAACATTTCAGCAAACTGCTCCCATCATATGTGACTTAGGCTTCCATGTGATTTAAGTGGCTCACATGGGCCTATTAATGAATAGGAAAGATTTTCCCATTTAAATTACCATTAAAAGTCCTTGTCCTTTGTGATAGTCATTTTTATTCCTTGCTATATACTTTGCCACATACCTGACCCACTTCCTTTTGCAGTATATATATCCTCTTTAGTAGTCTTAGACTCTGTGTTCATATCCTCCAGTGCACTGTGTTCACATATACCATGTGTCTTTCTCCTGCTTTTTTTGGGGTCACCAATAATTTTATTTCTTTTGAGACTGTGAATTCCCATGATTGATAGCCATAAAGCATCATAGGAAGAATACCGTTATTAAAAATGATGGCTTTGGTGGCAAAAAGCAACTTGGAATTATTCTTATATTGATTGGAAATATAATGGCATTCTAATAAAAACTAATCAGGTTCTACCCCATTAATGTGAGTTATTTCTTCTATTCCACAAAACATGAATTACTTTCTAGGAAGAAATTTGCAACATGTTGAGCAGGTGGTGCCTCTTTTATTTAGAATGCCAATGTGGATTCAGTTCATTTTGAACCATGGTATCAACGCTTCTAATGCAAGGAAACAAAACATAACATTGAATGCATTTTTAACAGATGTGGTTGATATTTATGGTATCATTCCTTAGAAGATTTCTGTTCATGTATTGAAATATTTGATTTAAACACTTTTCTGAGAAGAGGAAGTCCTGATATTATCTTAACATGTGAAAAAAAACCACATGTATTTTAAAATTTGGTATATGTATTTCAGAGGCTGCTAAAATGCTCTTTTGTAAGCTCAGGTTTATGCAAGGTTTGAACTAAAGTGTGTTGTGACAGTCTTTCATATCATTATTCATGCATATTATCTTTACATGTCATTCTGCAAGTATTTAAGGATCAAATACTTGCTAGGCACTCTGAGAAACCTTATGGGGATACAGAGACAAATACAAAACAGCTACTGCCCTCCAGCAACTTATATTTTACTGAGGAGAAGTGACCTGTATACATTTTAGTAGACATATATAAAACAATTAGAGAGCACTAGCAATTGTGTCTATCTGGAGAAATCACGTGTATAAGGTAATGCTTGAATTGGTCTTTGAAGAAAGCTGAAGATACTAAGAGGAAGAGGAGAGGAGTAAAGTATATTCCAGGATTGGAGAAGAGCTTGAGCACAAGCACAGATATGTGGGAGATGGAATGTATGAGAAACAATGAGTAAGACAACTTGTTTTGGAATATTGAGCACAGGAAAAGGAATGGTGTCTAAGTAATTCTAAGCTATGGTAGGTAGGCTTAGAAATGTGACTTGGTGCCAGATTGGGAAGGTTTTCTAATAGCAAACAATGTAGTCTGTATTTATGTCAGAGACAGTAAGGGAGTTATTGAAGATTCCTGAGTAATATAGACATGATTTGGGAATATCATTTGGGCAACTCTGTGGAGAAAATGGAAGTAGGAGAACTGAGATGGAATATTCACAAAATCCCAGAGAAGAGAGTGTGGTCAGTAGGGTCAGAAGCCATAGAAAGGGCAGGAAGGATGAGACTTATGAAAAGGTCATTGGACTTGACATTTAACAGATCTTTGGAATCTTTAGAGAGAACAGTCTGAATTTGAGTTGATAAGGTCACAAACTAAACTGAAGGTTGAGAAATGAGTAGGAGGATAAGAAGTAGATGTAATGACTATAGAAAGCTTTTTTTCTAAGATTTTTGCTATGAAAGAAAATAATTCAGATAGAGAATGAAAGTTAAGTTGGTAAAGTCAAATGAAGAGTTGTAAGGATGAGGAGGAGACCTTGCCATGCTCACAGGTATCAAGGAAGGAACCAGTAGAGATTGAAAACTAATAAGAGAGAGGAGGATTTGGGGACAAGTTGCTGGAAGAAATAACTAGAAGAATGCCACCACAAAATACCTTTTGACCACAACTATAAAAATCAAGTCAAATTGGAAATGTGTTAGGAAGTCAACAAGTAATGAATAAGAGAAATTTCTGGGCATCAGTGAAAATCCTGTTGTTGTAAGAAAATTTTAATTTGAAAAGGGCCCAACAATGATGTCTAGGTATTAATTTTCTTTTTTCTCCTTATTTTCGGTTACATTTTCCCACTTTCTTGCATGCTTTTGGTAGTATCTTCTAGCCATCTTCAGTCATGTTGCTTTTCTATAGTCAGATTTTGGCCATGGCCCCCTTCAATACAGATAGATAGATAGATAGATAGATAGAGATGAAGATATGCATACATATATAAATACAGATGAATATGTCTGTATAGATAGATAATATTTGGATTCTCCCTCACCATCTTCCATTTTCTTATCATAGATATATATGTGTATATATATATATATATATGCATATGCGTATATACAAGTATATATATATGTCTAGATACATACATATATGTATATATACACACACACATATATACATATTTAAATCCTTAGCCTGTTGATATTTTCCTTGCCATGGTGACTACTCATGATTCAATTTTCCAACATTAACAAATTCCATTTCTTATGCTGTACTTGTGTTTCTAAAAAGAATTCCATTTCTTATGCTGAGTTGTGCTCCAAAGTCTCAGCAAAATGGGCTCTTCGAAGATTGTCAGTAATTAGAACTGGAATACTTCAGCTTACTGTTGGAACAAGAAAATTTCTGGTTCAGTTTTCTTGCTGCCATTGTGCTAAGCAAAATTCTGCCCCAGACCCTAGCTTGAGCTTTCTTGGTGTTGTTTGCTAGAAGCTCACGGTATACACAATAGCTCAAATCTGCAAAGTCAAGCTTGGGACATAAACTTCAGCTCCAGTTTTGACCCACTAGTTCCCTGACCTTCCTTACATAGAAATAATTAGTTTCCTCTTTTATTTTTTGTTCCCTGATAGGAAAACTCTTACCTTGCCTTTTTTTCTTTCTGTAAAATTCCATTGTATCAATTCTTACTGAAAATGATGCTTTTGACTCACTGATTTTTATATTTAGTGCAATCTAAGCATAATAAATTTCATTAACTGTCTCTGCATCATTGATTGGGTGATTGATATTAGTGCCTAATCAATGGACCCTTGCAAAATTTTCATCTCACCTTTATCAAGAAAGACTTAGAACACAACCTGACTTCCATGAGTCTCCTTGAACTTTGTACACATATGACCTGTTTTTTCTGGGGTTTGAGCTGTCCTTTTCTTAGTTGATGTCTCATCTAGTTCACATTCCTGGCTGCTGTATTCATTCCTTTGGCGTAATTTATACTTGAGATCCATTCCTGGTTTATCCTTTGGCTTTAAAGGCCTTTAGTGTTCTTTATAAGTATGTTATCTATTTCTACCATTTCTGTTCCCTTCCCATGCCCAGTTCCCATCTCTACATCCCTAGACAACTGACATAGACAACATAGATATCTTGATCCTACTACTACTGCTTATTCATTTTGAGTGTCTGCATCCCAAAGATATGAGATAACATTGTGTCACTTTGGAACTATGCTTACTTTTCATTTTTTAACTTTAGTCTTTGTCTTGTTCTCTTCTAAAATAAAATTCTATTTCCTCCCAAATGTGACTTTCATAAAGGTCTCTATATGTTACTCAGACCAATAAAATAAGGATATTATAATAGACATGAATACAGTAAATAATATTGAAACTATTCACTTTTAGTTATAAGATGTGGTCTTTATAGTACAAAAGGTAATAGTAAATTGATAATAAATTAATACCTGATGATGCACAATATTACATTTTATTCTAACACTAAACAAATGTTTTTAGAATATCATTAAAAACTTAATTGGGTATTTTAATGAACTCATGAACAGTTACTTCTGTCAAAGTATCATCTCAAGCTAATATGTAACTCTGTAGTCTATCGTCCAGTTCCAATTACCAGTTCCAGGTTGCAACTATAGGGTAGAGAGGAGCAGTAACAGTCATGAGGAGCAGGGGCCCTACTTGGGTAAGGACCAGAGTGTAGAGCATAAAGACTATGACCTTTTTTCTTCCCAATCACATAACCTTGGAAGCACTGAAAACCTATCCAGACTAAGGCCCTCAGATCAAGCTGCAGAAGCTCACGCTTGCCATTCACTTCCCTCCCCCAGAGTCTAATTGTAACATAAAGTCCAAAAACAAGAAATAGGCTAGAAAAATTAGCAAATAGCAAGAAATGGAGCATGACCATAAAAAACTGAAGATACAAAGTCAGAAGAAGACAATGATTTGAAAAAGATCTACAAGCAAAACCTCAAAGAAAAAAGGTGGATTGGACAAGATTTAAGAATTCCTAGAAGAGTTAACAAAGAGATATTTTAAAAGACAAAAAAGTTATTTTAAAAATCAAATAATACAGGAAAATTTGAGAAAAAGAATGAGAGCAATGCAAATGATATGAAAAAAATTAACTTTTGTAGAAGAGGTACAAGTATGTGTATGTATATCAGTCAGTAAATATTTATTAAGCACTTACTCTGTTCCAGACATTTTGTTAAACACTGGACAGTCAAAGAAAGGTAAAATACAACCTTTGCTTTCAAGGCACTCAGAGTGTAATGGAGAGACAATATACAAACAACTAAATACAAATAAGCTATATAACAAGAAAAATCAGAAATAATCAATAGAGGCAAAACACTAGAATTAATGGGCATCAGGAAAGTCTTCCTGTAGAAGGGAGGATCTTAGCTGAAACTTGAAGGAAACCAGGGAAGCCAAGCAGCAGAGATGATAATGGAGAATATTCCAGGTATTAGGAATAGCCAATGAAAATACCCAATCAAGAGATGAGATTTCTTCTGTGAAAAACAAGGAGACTAGGGTCTGTATCACAGAATACATACATATGTGTAGATAAAGTGTATGAAGACTATAAAAGTTGGGGGTGAAGAGGAAGATAGGTTATGAAGAATTTTGAATGTCAAACTTAAGATGTTTTTTTTTTTAATTTTTTTTTAAAATAAATTTATTTAACTTTTTACATTCATTTTCACAAGATTTTGGGTTCCAAAATTTTCTCCCCC